>CABFOQ010029805.1:14518-31181 GCA_900660455.1 Gephyroberyx darwinii | reverse complement strand
TCTTAGACAACAACTTACTGTAGACCCTGCAGACCACGCTCCCTGTCTGCCTGTCCAGTTAACAGCCTCTAACAACCACCCACACACACACACACACACACGCACGCACTTCTCACTCAATGAAAAGACTTCTACCCCAGCTAATATTAGTGTTGTGCACAGGGCGCGTATCAGGGGAGCCCGTTATAATTATCCAGCCCCGTATAGGGAACATAACAAGAGCATGAGATAACTGTTTGCTGGCCACTTGACATTCCTTGATGAACACGCACAGCCAAGCAATAACAAGATGCCGGCTGAACTGGAAAGCAACATCCTTTTAACACACTCTTTAACACGTGCTTCACATAATGAACGGAGATTTCTGGGAGGATAAAATGGGGCATAAAAACAAACTGCTGCTCGGGAAGAAGTGGAGGTGCCAGGAATGTAATCTTGTGGAAGGGGCTCTGCCAGGCCGCTGAAGTGTTTGGAATATCTACGCCGTGGTCCAAAAACCCATTAATGGCTGCATAAATCTGCAACAACAACCTGTTCATGTGTTCATAACTCAGCTCAGGTCCTCCCCGAAGAGGAGAGTGCATTTAAGTGGAGGGCGGCATGTGTACGTGATTGTAATGCATGCCTGTTTGAGTGTGTATTTATGTGAGCGCCCTCAATTGTATACGGTGTGAATGGAGGGGAATTGTATGGGTGTGTGTGTGTGTGTGTGTGTGTGTGTGTGTGGTATGTGCACCCGTCACCCCTAGTAATTAGTCAGAATCTTAGCTGGCTCCTTAAAACTGATGAGAAAACTAAGAAACTAAGACCGCCCCCGTCTCACACGACCCCGCCCCCCCACCATGGACACTTCGCTCCTGAGTTTGGAGCAAAGCCCCCTGGATAAATGGCAAGTTTAATGTAATCCCTATAAAATTCCGTTCATGCTGCTACTCTTTCTGCCGCTCCCGCTCTCTTTCATTCGTTCCCGCTCTCCCAGGGCGCACGTTAAATGGTTAACGGCAGGGCCGAGCGCGAGGTGTAAACCACAAAGAGATGGGGCTAAGTGTTGGGAGCGTGGGACCACCGGCTACACGTGTGTGTGGCGGGGGGGAGATTAGCCCCCTTTTACAGAGCCTGCTTTTAATCTGCCCTACCCCCTCGCTCGCTCGTTCCTTCTCTCTCTCTCTCTCTCTTTGACAGTGAGATTTTTACCATAGCTCTCAGCTTTAATCTCCTCCACTCTGCCGCTTGGTTTTCACAATGGACCGCATGCCACTGGGAGCCCATTTTGTCAGGCTCACCCCATAAAAAAAGAATGAGATACCCAAATGAAGACACAAGGAGGGTGAGAGAGAACGAAAGAATGAGATCAGAGCGAGAGAGAGAGAGAGAGAAACAGCAGCTGAAAAAGACCAGCGCTAGTGGTAGTTAGTGTCCACCGGAGTCAACACTCACAGAGTCGGAAGCCCTGGTTCTTTGGCTGCTGCTGCTGCTGGTTCTCGCTGTAGACCGTAGTGGTGTCTCCCTTCTCACAGCTGTTGTGGCAGCGCCCACCGCTGCACACCCTGCGACACAGCATGGGCGTGAAGACGATCTTGATGCGGTCCAGGCTGGAGGTGAGGTTGGCCCCTGGGAAACACACACACACCTGGGTGAGAAGGTGCAGCAGCAGAGGTAGGCTGGAGACGAGCTGCATCCTTCCTGCCTCAACCCGCTGTGACACACTCCCCGCCCGGGTAAGGGGAGGTTTATAAGTGTGCGAGGGCGTGTGTGTGCCAGCAGCTGGGCAGTGGCACGCTGCAGCTGAAAGGGCGATATGCCATAGGCCAGCGGAGTGAGGAGAGAATACTATTAGGTATCGGGCTGGCCTCCAAGTCCTTTATCTTTGGGAGAAGGTGTTTTGGATGTGTGTATGTGCGAGAGAGACAAAGAGAGCGTGAGTGCAAGTAAACGTTCTGTAATGGTGGGAAGCTGTTCAACAGCCGTTGCCCTGGTAGAGGGGTAAAAAACACAAGAGAAACTTGGACAGCAGACAGCTGCGTCTGGTACACGGTGGATGAAGCGGTGACAGGAGAGTGAAATTAGGAAAGACAAGAAGGTCGTGTTTCATGCTGTGGTGGAGAGGGTGCCAGGGTGCAGCGTCTGACATGCGGCAGAGGTGACAGTGCAGATTCCCAAAGATATCAAGGCGTGTAACTCACACTCGTGCAACTCTCTCTGCCTGCGTCGGTGCGTTTCATACACACAAAAAGACTCACACAGGCACAGGAGCACAACACACACATAAACATACACTCCTCATACTCCTCTCCTGCAGCAGTTTGTGGACCAATGCTCCAGGGCAGAGCACACACACACACACACACACACACACAGAGACACACACTCAGCTGGGATATCAAACGTCTGTCGCTGATGTGATGCAAGCCATAGAAGGGGTGCGGTGGGTGAGTGGGAGAGGAGTGAGGCCTGGGTCGCAGCCAAGCTTTTTTTTTTTCTGTGTCTAATGTTCCATTCAGTGATGACACCAGAGGATGTGTATGTATGTATTCTCGCCTCCATGCTTTGCGCCAAAGTGGGTTGTGTTTGTTTTGACATGGCTAGGGCGAGTGGAAATGTTAAGTACGCATGGAAAGTGAAAACAGATCCCAGTTTTGCAATATTCAGTTCACAGACTTTACCTGCTGGCGATAATGCATTGTTGAACTGCTGTCCGTGCAAGTGGCCATTGCTGGTGGGTCTGTGAGGGGCGTGCCCACTCCTGTGTCCATGCCAGTTTCCGTGATCGTTGCCGTGCCCATTACTGTACCCGTTGCTACTGGGCAGAGCATTTGAGGTGATAGGCCCGGTGGATGATGGGTAGCGCTTCACGGTGCGGGAGGTCCCCGTCTGCTGAGGGGAGGAGTCAGGGGGTCCCCGTCTCACTTGGGTCCTGTCAATCACATCATACAAGACCATAAATATATGACCTCAGACAAAAGCTAATGTCACACACATATATACGCGCAGATAGATACACCCACCAGCGACCGTGCATCACGGTGTAATCCATTTAGGCATGGTCAACGTGTGTAACTTAAGATAATATGGCGGAGAGAAAACATGCTGTCTTAGGTCATAGCATTGCTTAATTGATTATATAGATGAGACACCATGATTTGGACATAATTTGTTTTAATTAAATTAATAATATCATATCCTTCTGCATGTGTTTCCCAACGAACATCTGCTATAAGTCAGAGAGGCATGACCTTCACTAATTAATGAAAGATTCTGTTTGGCATTAAAGTCGTTTCGTAAGAGAAGACCATTCAACGCTGATTAACAGAAAATAAAGCATCCGGCAACCGGTGGGAATAAGACTCACAATTCCCCATTGGATCTGTGTATGTCTGTGTGTGTGTGGCTGTTCTGTTTGCCTCAGAGATGTGTGTGCACGTGTGTGTGTGTGAGAGAGAGAGTGTGTGAGCGTGTGTGTGTGTGATTAAACACATTAGATCTTCCCATCAGGGCTACGGAACTTTCCGTCACCCATTGTGTGTGCTTGACTAGATTATGAACTCCCTGCTCTGTTTGAGTGTGTCCAACAAGCGAGCAACATCCTGTGTGTTGCACCGGGCTGGAGGAAGTATTAAAACTAGGGTCGGAGAACAAAGCCTGACCAGGATTGTGAGGCGCACGTTTTTTTACTGGTGAGCATTTGATTTGGGTCAATTACTGACCCAGTGGTGTGCGACCTGGAAGCTGAGCTCATGTGAGCAACCTGGGGGAGGCGCGTGCCTGCCTGCCAGACAGACAGACAGACAGAAAGACAGACAGACAGACAGACAGATCTACCTAGACTCTTGGGGTCTAGGAAACTGCAGGGAGTGCTGGGATTCAGCCCTCCGACAACATCTGGATCCCACTGATCTGCACTGACAGACAGTCAGCAGAGCAAGACAAAGGGGAACCAGGCTGGAGAGATCAGAGGAACAGCTCTACAAAGCACACCTGCAGCCCTACAAGGTATTTGAGGCTGTAATCAAACCTCAAATTAGGAAATAAACCGTGCATTAACATTTATTACATGTGGTTTGAAGCCACACACCATGTATTTACAGTGAATCAGCTCCGCCGAACCAAAGACAGACACAATGATAATCAGGCAAACAAACACGCACGTACATGCTTGCACGTAAGCATAAATACATACATGTACACACACATGCGTACGTAAACACACACACCCTGTCCCAGCTGTGCTAGATGTAGCACAAGCCTCTGCATGTCTCTTTATTCACAGAGCACAAACCACATTCCTGCTGCCAAGGGGACAGGACACGAAATGAGAAGGGGAAAGGCAAGACAAACAACATTTGATGATGGTTGCCCACGTCATCTCTTTGAAAGACAACAGGCAGCACCTATGGCTGTCAGCTGCTGACCCAGATCCCCAAACTCCCGAAACTCCAGGGTGGGTACTGTGGATAGGATGTGACACAGGGAAACAAGATGTGCTTGTATCATTCAGCAGTATTGGGTTGATAATGGACTGGAGGTGGCTAACCCATCTACACCATCCAGTCTGCGTCATGATGGGGTTTTTCCATTGCTGACAATGACACCTGGCCTGCACGCATCCTGCCTCACTTCCTAGGCTAGGCCAGATGTTACGCTCTCTGTCTTTCTCACTTTCAATAGCAAAGTGACTTCCTCCCAGCATGAGCTCACCGCTGCCCTCTCTGTCTGTACATCACAGGGTGGAGAGGGCAAGCACAACTCTGCTCGTTTTGCACGTTTGATGTCATCATTAGGAAGTTCAAGGCCCCAGCGATCCAGCAAGGAACGATTCTCCCTGCCTTGTTCTGGGTGACTGGAAAGCAATTTAGAAGACCTCTGCCAAGATTACATGAAACGTGGTTTTAGAGACAGATGGAAAAAATGTTTTGGGTATCGAATGATGGCCATACCATTTTAATTAAATCACGGATGTCGCTGAATGTGTATAGGGAACAAAGACAGAAACAGGGCACCATCAAATTAGTGGAAAAATGTGTAGAATTTATAGAATTTCCTCTTGCCTTCAACTGTCTTGTATAACTTATATTTAAAATGGATCACTTATATTTATAATGGCCTCGGTATGTAGCTTAGCCCTGCAATAAATACATTATAGTCACAATGGCCTTTAGAGAATTATGGACTCACATGATGTTGGGAATCGTGAGGCCAAATTATGTTTATCACGCAGACAATTTAATTCCACGAGGGAGGTACATCAGTGTACAGCATGTGGTTTGTCTGTCTACAGTTCATGAAATGTATTACTTTATGTTCAGAACATGTGCTCTATAATTATATTCAAAGAGTAAAGGAATCGCATGCTGATAAATCTGAGTCCAAATACTTGATCAAAGCATCAGTTTACATCTGATACCAAAGGAGAACTAAGACATAAAGCCATTGGCACTGTCCGCTTTCACTCATCATTCATTTCACATAATTGTAAAGCAATTAGAACTAAATCTATCACATTTGGGGAAACAAATCACGTTGAAAGCCAAGAGTCTATAAAAAAGCAACATCGTGAAGCTTCCAATGCCTTACAAGTATTACTTGGCACTGCGCTGCTATGTGTCTTTGAACTCATCGCAGCATTACGACATTTGAATATTAATTCTGGTAAAGGCAGGACAAGCAGCATGAATGGCAGTTCCAGCCGCGCCCTTTGACCCAGATGAGCGAGATCAAGAGGCAGTTTGGGGCACAATCAGCACATGGTCCAGCCTTGTGAAAACACAGGCCAGGATCAAGACCTGGAGTACAGTCAAAAAGGGCAAAAAGCCCTCAGATCTCCAAGCCTTCTGCAGATGCTGTATCTCATAAACCATGTTGTTAATAGAACCCAATGAATAACACGGCCAAGCAAAGTACTAGGTATACTTTGAAATTGGGGGAAAGTGGGGCTTCCGTAGAGACATTTGTGAGGTGCCTTTGTTAGACGGCCAGGAACGCTGAAAACACCAGTTCTCATCAGCCCAATGGTGAATGTGTTGTTTCTGTAAGTTGCCCATTGGAAAACAGCAGTCAGTAAGCTAGGGCCCAGATTCTGCACGAGCACACCCACCCACCCACCAACCCACACCATGACCCAGTTCCTCAGGAATTGTTTAGATGTGAAACCAGGTCCATACCCCACTCTGCATTACGAGCCCAGAACATTGTTTATCTGAAGCACCGTGTGCTATCTCATGGGCAACAGCTGATTCATTCACTACCAAACGTTCAGTATCTCCTAACGTGCTTTTGCTATCTTCTATCGCTCCAAATCTCCATGTGAAATAAATCATATTTGGCAGTTAGGACTAATGTGTTTCAAACAGAGATTCTAGTTCTCCGGGGCTTAGGGTGCCAAGTGGCTTGGAAAGAGGTACAAGGCTGTGATATTAAACGGTTTTTAAACCTGTTCCCTCAGCACTTGAATATCTGCACAACCCTACCTTGGCAAAGTTCATTTTTCATCTTGATTTGTTTGAGAATACCAAAGTCCGGACCCACATCTAATGGCTTGGACTGTTGGCTTATGGCAGCTAATGCAGAAAATAGACCGATATGAAGAGCATGTCTGGATGGTGCAGAGAGCCATTTGGCTTTGAACGGACTGTCTAAACAAGGCCGTCTGACAGCAGGCAGAAGTGTCTGGCATGAGCATCCCAGTCTGGGTCACACTACACAACCCAACAACTCCCAGCCTTACCGCCTTGTCCCGTCAAAGTGTTCTTTGTGTAGGGCTTATATTTAGTATTGTGCTTGGACATGATCTCCACTCTCGAACCATCTATAGGTTTACAACCAGTACAGTAGAGCTGCTCTACACAGCTTAGGAAAATCGACTCATTATTCTCTCTATTTAAACAAAATGTTTAATGACTCCATTTACCCCTTTCCAACAGGGAGCCACATCCAAAAATCCTCTTCTTACATAAGCGTTGCTCATAATTACAGCAATTTGAGGGCTACTTGGTAAATGGGAAAGTAAATGATAGTCATCAAAGGCCAAGTGTAAATCCAAGTTTACACACATTTATCACACATTTATGAAAATGCAGATCATCAGTCAAATTTGCAGGAACAACCGAAATCTGGCAAATGGGTTAACTGTTACTGAATTGTGCAAACAACAGCTTAAACAATGAAAACGTTGTACTACTCAATCATTGCAAACACTCCTCTTGGCAACAAAGGAAGACAAGACTTATGAGTGCATTACAAAAATGTACTCTCAAATGTGCACTCAATATAAGAGTGTGGCAGACCATGGGCTGTAGAGAACACAACAAGAGGTGAATAAACAGTTTGTGGATGCAACAAAGCAGATTGGCTTCACTCCGATGCTTTCAAGTGCTCCGTCACAAATGGCAAAGCAACAATAAAAAGAGAGAGAGAGAGATCTTGATGCAGACATCATGTGAAATAAAACCAAAGCATCTGGCCAAAAAGAGTTTGCAAAAACTGGGAGGTACCCTGAAATGGACAGAAATGCCGCTCTTGAATTTTAGATTAAAAGAATGTGAAGGGAGGAATGTTGTTGAGCACAAGCCTCTACAGCAGATGGTGCTCCACAATTCACAGACTAAAGCTTGCAGACAAGGAAGTAGGGCGCAGACAGTTAAAACTAGGTCCAAGAGGTGTTATTCAAGACATTAGCCAAGAGATGCACGCTTGACTCTTGTTAATGTTTTGCTATTCAAAGCCCAGTAGTGTAATGGATCCCTGTGCCATCTGAGACGTGAACAAGGATGAAGCTAGGAAAAGAGAAAGCATTCAGATTAAAAAAATCAAGATGCTATCATAAGCTAACTATAGAGTCCAGTTGCCAAATATGAGTTATTTTTTCACAAATCTGGTATTTGATAAGAAACTAATAACTCACTGGATATTTTAAGGCAATCTTATTTTTATTTTGAGCAGGTTTAATCGTTTTCCATCCTTCATCTGGCTTTCAAATCCCTCAGGCATTAATTCAGGATTTCTTTGGAGGTCTTTGGTCTCTCTAAATGGGCCCTGTGTATTTTAGGAGGTGAAAGACATCTCTGGGGGTTGAGAAACTATTAATCCTTCCTTACCCACCCAGTCGCTGCACCAAACCATCTGCACCACCAGTGGTCAAACACCACAGTATTCACACATCTCATTTCTCAAGCTTTACGCAGAGCTCCCTCATTCATCATTCACCACTGAGGTCCCTGTATGTTTCTTTCAATAAGGTTTGATCCTGAGCATGCTACAATAAATATAATATCCCTCACAACCCTCGGGGCATTTTCATTATATTGTTGTTGTGTATTCCTCATGGCAACAACGTCAACCAATGGCGGGGTGGTAAAGTTTGTATTCACTGGAAATCCTAAAATAACTCAACACCAGCCCCTGTCACATTAATGTCTGACCATAAATTATAGCCTTTTGTGAAGGTTTAATCTCTGGTGGCATATGCTATAACCTACAGAGTCTTGGCCATTCATACAGCTAGTGCTGCAGGGAATCCTGTGTTCCTGAAGCCTGCATGACAACCTAGCATTACATTATTGTCTGAATGCCAATAAAGAATCCTGTTGATGTTCTTTCAGAGAACTTGCATTACATCCTCTGCCTTCACCATTGACGTGATATACAGAGACAACACCATCAAGATCAATTCACCACGTAGTCAATTAGGGACACATTGTTTGCTGGTCAGGCCTCATTATGTGCAACGTCAAAACTATTGTGGTCTACAGGAGCAGCGATGAAGTAGCTGAGGGAAGCTAACTAAGAGTTTTATGGTTGTTGATCACCACCACAAAAGCTCCAATAAAAGGGTGAAAAAATAAAACATTGCTATGCAAACAGACAAATTACAACTGATTTTATTATTGAAAACAAGCCCAATGTTGATCAGCTACAGTTCAGGGCAAATACATTATGCTCAACCCTAGTGTTCAATGGATGGTCACAATTCAAAAATGTTTGTGGGTTGAAATTTGGATGGAAAACTCTTTTTTTTGGAACTGAAATTCAAAGTTGCACATACTGGTAGTCCAAGGAGTGAGTCTTACTGCAAAATAGCATTAGTAGGAAACCACCTGGTTACAGAAACAAATGCAGCGCTTTAACCACAAGTTTTTCTCTCCTAAAAAAAAAGGGCAAGTTCTTCTCCTATACATGGCCACATAAGGCCAAACATCAGTGAGCAATTAAGCCCCAGTCTTTCTTTGATAGCATCTCTAGTCGTTATGACTGGGATAATTGTGACTCCTGGCAGAATATTTCCCCTTGTGAAAATCTGGGTGTGTCACAGGGCTTATCGCACCAGCCATGGAGACTGGATTAAATCATGTTCCCTCTGTCTGACTGGCCTTCCAGGAATCCTGCTAGTAGCAGCCAGGGCCTGGGTGAAATGAATTACAATGGGGTCAGATTGAATCAGAGAGCTACGTTGAACTCGCTCAATGCTAACTCTTATCACAGCCTTTATCAGCCCCAGGGGATGAGGCTTAGATTAGAGCAACAACCGAGGTCTAGCACAGAATTTCTTTAGAAATGTATTTTGCAAAGACTGTTCTTTGGATCAGGCAAAGTGCTACACATAGAAAAAAGAGATGAAGTTTCGCTTAATTTTCTTAGTACAAATTCATCCAGCTCCTGCATGAAAATAGCTTTTCAGGAAGTTTGACCCTAACGAGTTCTGTCATTGCTCCATTTCAAACATATGACTACTGCTGTACCCTTAAACTCAGGCCAAAAGCTGTGAAATAAATAGTTACCTTTTCATCTCCTGGGGGCTGTACTGGGTGACACTCGTGCCAACTCGTCTACTTCCACCTCAGCACTTGTAAAGTGGGGTATGAAGCTATGAGAAGCAGTCCAGAAAGCCCAAATTCTGGATGGAAACAAAGGACTGTGGTTGCTGTGGTTTAGGGGCCAGAATCAAAATGCCTGGAGACATGGTGAACTGAGAGGCCATTCAATACTCCCCGGTTCATTGTAGTTGTTCTGATCATTCACTTAGTAAAATGCCACAAGACAGGTCAGCAGGAAGAGACATTACAAAGTGCTGACTGAAAGTATGCCTATTGCTGGTCAGTGTCAGATATCAGACAGTTCTTATAATAAGCCAAACTGCTGTTCCAATAAGAGAGGTGATTGGGGGAATTCTTGACACAGGCCCATGAACTTGGTTTGAAAAGCAATAACAATCTTACAAGACGTTCACTGAGAACAAGAAAAAAAATGCAGAAATAAAGAAGGCCACATCTGGATACAGGAAGAACTGGCAAAGAAATCTTTTGTGGGGGACCTGTGCATGTCAGATTGGTTTGCAACCATTTACTGAGAAGTGCCTCATAGGGTAGATGGACTCACTGAGGACCTGTTTGACATCTGACATTGTTGCCGGTTTTGGTGCTGGAAGTTCAGGTCTGTCTCCCACTGGAACCCTGCATCCTGGCCTTAACTTCCTGGATTAACTGGTGCCAGGCACAACCAAACTGCTAATTCATCCTTTCAACACCATGCCCCATATCTGGGAGATAGCCTGATTGATGCTGTCTCCATCTGCCTCAGCTTCGGAGCTGGAGGCTGCAGGGCATTCTGGGAGAGGCTCCCTGTTTCTATAACTGCCGTTTTTGTCCCTCCGACAGCTGCATCTGTGCAGGCCTTCTTGATGAGTAGGATTTGGCCATAGATCCCGGGCCCGCCGGCACTGCAGCAGAGAGAGTATGTTTCTGATGGGGCTTTGGAGAGTTTGGCTGGGATGGAGAGAGACACATATCTGTCCCACGCTGAGTACTCTATGGTGCTTTGTTCCCTCTGGCCTAGCAGGAAGCCAAATACTCATGGGACTTGTTTGGCTCTGTGTTTGTAGAGGGGAACCAACCAACTCTGATGCTTGGTCTGGCTCAGTCAACATCACTGTGTGTTAAGATTTCTTCCTTTGTATAACACAGCAATGTAATACTTATATTGATAATTACACATTTCTACCATCCCATGGTATAACATTTTCTTGCCTTTCCCACACCATCTCCGTTTTCTAGCCCCCTACCTCTCTCCCCAGCCTGTAGAGGGTTCACCTGAGGACAGGGTGGCCTCCACAGCTGAGTCTGCATTCTGCCATGTTGATGCTAATCCCACGTTAGCAGAGGTACACAATACCCCCCCCCCCACGCCATGGCAGAGGATATCCAGCCATGTTCCGGAAAGCCCTATCCCATTCATATCACAAGTGAGAATGCTCACCGGGGACCCGGGTCAGGGCAAAGGTCAAGTTCGTCGCCTCAGGTCACAAGGCAAACACGCCTGTCCTCCACAAGCATTGAGCCAGTTAACCTGACCTTGTTCAAGTTCATTCCTACTCTACCCGCACCAGGGAAACAAATCACAACCCTGAACATATGGTCATATGTTATGTTTCTAAGAGAGATAGAGCCCTATTCAGGAGAGAGAGGCACGTAAAGCATGTGGGAATTACCCAACGCTTTTCCCCTCAACTTCACTTCAGCCCTCCTTTACTCCCACAACTGCAGGCTCCTCTGTTTTGGCAGCGGCAGAACAGGGAAACAAGGAGATGATTCTGGGCACTTCCTCTTTGATTAGTAAAGCAGACTGCCAGGTGGTACAGTAGGAAAACTTTCCCAGGCATAATATTTCTTTTATATTTCTTAGTTTCAAGAACATACATATCGGATAAGGCATCAAGAGTATTAAAGGACCTAAAGCTACTATGGGATTTAGGCTACTCTTTGAATTTATTATCCTCTCAACTGAGTTATGAGAAACTTGTTGAGCGGATTTCCACCCCTGGTTTTCAACATTCAAGATCATGTTTTACTTCAGTTACAGCGCTTCTGTTCCACTCAATGCCTCGAAATCCTCAGTGATCATTACTACCAATAACACTGCTAATGATAATAAAACAATATTGCCACACACATCAATAATCTGGCAGGTGCTGAGGTCACCTAGAGGATTTTGACAGTGGCTTCCATCGGCGCTGGTGGTGTGGTTTGTCCGGAGTGGGAGTGAAAGCAACCAGTGATCCATGATTAACATGGAGAACTCCCACCGTGACCACAGTTTCCTCTGAGAAACGGCCGTGTGGGTATGTGAAAAGCCTTGAGTCAACAAGCCACATAACCACTGGGCCTATTAGTCACCAGGCAAACGTTGGGGCTGATATAAGCAAAACAGTTACTACAGTGAAAGGCATATCTATCACCCACTTAAGGGTCATTCTGCTCCATGTTACTGGGTCAACATCTCAATATGTCACTGGGTGTGACTGAATTTGTGATCAACCTGTAGAAAATTGTCAGTTGTAAATTATATGGTAGAGTTTGCGTGGTGATTGAAGTACCGATCACGATTCCCAACAGAGACATAGTATAACTATAATAATACAGTATCAACGAAGTAGTAGGGCCAACAAGGTATCTGGATATTAGACATACTACACATTTATTGTAGTATTGTGTCTGTGTGAGCTGTGTGCAGTATCGCTGCACATTTCAGTAATTCAGGTAACTGCTCCTGGCTCTCACTATTTTTGATTATGTAACGGTGGAGACGAGAGAAATGACCTTTGTAGAGAAGACCTGAATACTGCACACACATCCTGCTCTGCCCTGCTCTGTTTCCTGCAGAGGACTGATGTCAGAGAAATAGAGGAGGGGGGTGTGCTTGATATGAAAGACCCATAGGAGGCGGTGAATGCGTCCCCCATGTGTTATCACAGTTCCAGCTGAGCCCGAAGTGTTCACTGCTGGCCCTGACCTTCATACAGAGGACTGACAGACTGGCGACAACCTGCAGGATCTCATGCTGGACAAACCTTTCACTACTGCTGAGCACAGCCCTCACAGGAAAGTCTGGGTTACAGTGAAAAGCATTGTTCCACAGCAGGGGCAGCACTGGACAGAGGAGAAACAGATTATTTGTTTGCCAGCTGTGTATAGGATGCATCCATTCTGAGGTTTATAGTTCATAGGCTGCTGTCAGTTGGCCAGACATTGGGAGGTATCCACAGCTGACAGGGTAAAAGGAGAGGTGGAAGACTGGTGCTGGAGACTGGAGGAATACAGGGACAGGGAGCAGAGTTACTGTTCCCAGGTCCCAGAATCCCAGTGAACGGGAGGCTCTGAACATGTGTTTTGTACGTCCCTGCGATGCTTTTAGACTAGGCTGTCACTCATAAATGTACTGGATTCCTTCAGCAGAATTATTAACCTTCCAAAAAGAAGAGGGAGGCTCTTTACTTGAGAAGATGACTGGTGGTGGCCTGAGCAGGGGCAGGGTACCTCCAGAGCATCTCATCCTGGCCATAATAACGGAGTTGTTCCCACATTTTGGTGCTGGGAAATTCTCCTTTGTGCTGGATGTGCAACTTTAATTACAAAAGAAAAATGATCAAAGGGCTGCAGCATAAGGGTTTAATTATATATAGTACAGGTGGGATAATGTACAATCTGTTGACCAATAGCAACATGGCATGGGAATGTTGGTGTTCAACCATAGTGCATAATGGTAAGGGCTATAAAATGGCACATGTTAGTGTAACGGCAAAGGCAATCCAAGGGAAGGTACCTCAATCAACTGTTATCACAGCAATTTACTTGCTGGTAAAAGCAAAAATCAAGATCCACCTTAATCAGTTTGCTGAATGAACACAGACATGGTATAGTCAAAAAACACTTACCCCTCTAACAGGGCAACCACACCACAAAATCTCTTTTTCCTGTTACATGTCTAATTGAAAAGGCCTGTGTCTGGCCGCAGAAATCTGAAGTGCTGGCCTACTGTGAATCAAATTAAGCACCACATAATTCTACACCTTCTTTACTGGGATGTTTTACAGGATATTCTCAAGAGTTGACAAACCCGTTTGCACGCTATCACAGACAGTATGCTTTCTCCATCTGCAGCCTGCCAGTGTGCACACAAGCAGGTTTTATTCTGTGGACTGCACCAGACTGGACAGGAGGACGGCAGGCCATTTGGTTGATACTTGGCTGAATTCTGGATGTAAGTCAGCCAACCACCTTTTCATGCCTTTATCTCCCTCAGCTGGGCAGTTATTTCTCTTTCAATCTCTGATTCTTCTTTTTTCTCCCTCATTGTCATTGTCATGCCTTTGTCCCCAGGGTATATACGTGGGGGCAAGACCAACAGGATAGTCTAATCTGAGCCCAGGCGTCTGCCATCTCCACTCCTCTCCTTACTCATTAACTGGGCCATGGCACTGGTCTCCCCTCTCTCTGTCTCTCTCTCTCTCTCTGTCCTCCCATTGCTCGTGCTTTCCTGGCCTTGGCAGCGGTGCAGCCACTGCCTGATATATGAAACTAAGACTTGCATCCACCACTTCTCCAGGGGTAATGCTGTTCCAGCCCTAAAAGATCATTCTGGGCCAGAGAATGTAGAGCATTTGCAGCAGCTCACTAGGGCTGGGCCTCACTGTGCATTACTAAAAAAACAGCAATAATGGCCTGGAAATACAGATGCAAGAGAGTCACATATGAACTTTTCAAATGATGTTTCCGAATGGTGTGTCTGGACAGAGACAGTTTGGACAGAGGCGTTATCCTGTTCGGCAATTTCATAGAGGTCTCTGTTTGCTTGGCTACATTTACAAATAATTGGATTAGTTGGAACTGCAGGCTTGGGAAGATTTGCACTCTGGCAAGGGGAAATGGCTCATCTTCAGCTTAACAGCACCTGTTGAAACCAGTTAGTCATTTCCAGAAAAACCAAGAGAGATCAAAATACTCATAGTAGGGGCATGTGTGACTCAGGAACACTGTCTGCCTCTTGCAATGTTAAACCTGCAGCTTCCTCTTTCGATTTGTCCCAGATCTGTGACTCAGGACGCAAAAATGCCCTGTGAGTCTTGAGCAGAGAAAACATATGCATAGCAACTGTGCGCTTTTGATAGGCCTTATATTGATTAGAAACTTAAAAGATTTATTGTGACTCCAAAATAATGGTTAGGGAAGGAGGGGGTAGAAAAACTCTTTTATAAACCATCTGCCAAAACATTTAGTAGAATTTCTTCGAGCTACCACAGACATGTGGATGGCTCAGCCAGCGTAATTCCATAACACCAGCAGAAACACAGGGTGACATAAGGCCTTCACAATTAGTATGAAGAGCACCATAAATGTCAACTGTAATTGAGAATGTTACAGAGGTTTGGTGGAGAGAAATTACCCAGATGACAAACCAGCTAAAACCTGAATGGTGACCTCAGTGCCCAAACAAATTATGGCACTTTCACTGACTGTGAGGGGATTAGAAAAGCATTGGGCCTGTGTCCAAAGTCGAGAACAATTTGACAAGATAAGCCTAAACCCCTAAGCAACAACAAGCCATTACAATATTCCAGGAAACAATTACTTCCTTTCAACATCCTTGATCAGAAATATGGTTCTCGACATGGTAAGCAATTAATCAAATCATTTGGCAAAAGGCTTAGCAATACATTTAGGCAAGCAAATCGAAAGAAACAAATATTTCCAATATGATTGGAACTAAAATAGAATCGTATCCCAGCCAAGAAGCCTAAGCCATTAAGCCTGTCTGATTAGTAGTCTTTGGAGATTTTGCCAAATACAGAGAAGGCCTCATCTGAGGAGCTGTCAAGCTATGTTGGATACATTAGTAGTTATAGTTAGGCCCATGAATCAAACAACAAACTTTTACAATGTTACATAAAGTTCAAAGAAAATATACTTTTTGTTCAAACCTGGTCTCTATTTGTGGGGTTGAGTTGAGTTAATGCCTCTATCTGGCAAATGATGGGTTGTTCCTCCATTTACAGGTTTACCTTCATGGTTTCTCAAGCGTGGCTTCCTAACTCCCCGAGGAGTAAATACGGAGCTGCACTCTAAGGGTGAGTGTATTAAAAATTGTACATAACATTTGAACACAGTCATCTGGTCTGATTTAATATAATGATAAACACAACCAGCGATGAATAGCAGGGTAATGGACTACTGTGCAGTGTGTTATAATAATATCATTTCTAATAGCTTAGTCTATCATTTTGTTTGCTTTGAGGCTGGTTGTAATAACACTAATGGCAGCAACACAATCTCCAAGACAACCCCCCCACATATACTAAGACATGTTCACCAAATAAATATCTGATTTGAATTATATCTGAAAAACAAAAATATTTTGCAAATAAGAGACATATGAATCAGTTTTCATATGCACATGAAGCAACAATAACAGAATAAAACATGAGAATCTGTGCCATAGTCAAATTGCTATGGTCAAATGAAGAAATATATCACTGTGCTATGACATCAGGCTAAAAACATGAAATAAATGGCTGTGGTTGCCATATCAGCAGGTCACAGCGCCACTGTAGATCAAACAAAATGGCATAGGGAGTATAAATCCTGCCTAGAACTGCTCATATTGAAATCTCTGAGTTGCCAGTGATCTAGCATCAGTCTTCATTCTTTCTCACTTACTTTGTATCATTTGACCCATTCTTATTTACTTATTTGCATCACAAGATACTAAACTCTTACATCAGGTAGGAAGACATAGTCCCATCACTTACACAGCGTGGAGAGGCAGTCTAGTCGTAACAGGTCGGGGGGTCTGGGCCAGGGGGGTATCAATGGCCTGCCTTTCTGAGGGCCTCCTCCGCGGC
>CABFOQ010029794.1:54460-69319 GCA_900660455.1 Gephyroberyx darwinii | reverse complement strand
TGAGGGGAGGATGAGGTCTAAAATCAGATCCATCTTGGAGAACCCATCCCACCCCCTCTATGATGAGATGAACGGGCTGAGAAGCTCCTTCAGCCACCATCTCATCCAACCTAAGTGCATAAGGGAGTGCTTCAAGCACTCTTTTGTGCGGGACCCTTGACCAAATTGCAAATTCCACAACTGTAAAAGTTATTACTCCTAGCACTACTGTATATTTTTTGTATATTTCTTTTTTTTTTGTATATTTTTAGTACCTTTTATATACAGCCTGTTGCCCTTAAATTTCTTTATTGTAGAGTGTTGTATGTCTCTCTCTTGTCTTGTACTGCTGTAAACTGCAATTTCCCCTCGGGGACAATAAAGAGCCATCTATCTATCTATCTATCTATGTATGACCACTGCACTGGAACACACACGCACACACACACACACACACTCACACCCGGGGGGGGTAAACAGAGAGAGAGATAAACACTTACAGGAACAAACACACAAACACATTGGCCCATGAATACTGATACTACCCATGATGTCAAATACAACACAAGAAGGAATAATTGTGTTTACTGTATGTGATAGAAGTTTGATTAAAACCTTTTCCAGTGGGGTGTATCCTGAGATTGTATTCTGGGATGCCACTGTGGCACAATAAAACCTAGCAGCTGGCACAATGATTTAATAGTTTTTGTTCTGTGAAAGCCACAGTGCTTTGTATGTGTGTTCACAGAGTCTGTGATGAATGTGCACTTAACGCTCGTTCTCTGTGAAGGTCAGTGGCTGCTGTTAATGTTTAATTGCCAGGTGCAGTGGATTATTCACCTTAGAAATGAACTGGAAATACAGCCATTCACGTAAATAACTCGTCCGGGTGATAAAATGTCCTGATTAAATAATTTGTTCAATGATTTGCTGTTTTGTTGACACTGACATGCCTTAGAAGAGGTCCATAGTAAAAGAAGACACAGAGAGGGTCTTCCTACTAATGTTTCAGATGCTGTCTTGCATGCTTGTAACACTATCAGCGAGTAGGACACTGAAAGTATCACCAACAAGGGGCATACATAAATCTGCCAGGGCATCTGTGAAAAAAGGCTCAAATCTGTAATCCCCATAGGGTGTGCCCTCTGTCTCCTCTCTATCCCTCTGGGGATTCACAGCAGCAGAAGAATTTCAATGGAAATTGTGTGGCAGGTGGTGATTTTCCCTGGATAGTGTGAGTCCTTTCAGCAGCAGGCACAGAAGAGATAAATAGTAATTGAAATGGACCCAGTCTTCCCCTTTCTGTTCATACAATAAATATTAATGAAATCATATCCTTGAATATAACAAGCAAGCACGCCCTCATGCGTGACAGACGCACACGCTCGCTCTTTCAGGAGTTGTTTGATTCATTAATATGTCTCGATTATTTCATTAACATGCTGTTGGTGTGGTGTAAACACAACATAGATAACAAAACAGCCCTTGGCAAATGCTCAGAGTGAGCTTTCTTACTCCGGATAACAGTACAATATGGGCCTGAAGGAAAACACTATCAGAGCAGTGGTCAAAAGAAAAATGAAAGCTGGGTAAAAAAAAAAAAGACGTGTGGGATTAGCAGGGGCAGTTCTTCAGCACTGAACTGAACCATCTACCATTTACTTTTACCTGGTTCATCTTTAATTATTGTAGCTTTATTGTAATGTTGATCTATGCCTTCTCACTCTTAATAAAAATTAAAATAGAAATGACAAAAGATATCAACAAAGCCTCTGTAAATAACCAGCTATTTTTGTTTAGAGGCAGCGTATCAAAATTGGTTCCCATATCTAGTGTTTGCGTTAGTGTTTTGTTTTGATGATTGTTTTATAGATTTTATGAAACTACCGTACCAACATACTGTTATATTTCAAAATTGACAAATCTAGCCAAAGTTGCCAATTTCACCTATGGTGCCTTACCTTAAAGTAGCTTAATGGGGTAATCAGGCAGACTCTCAACGGCTTCCATAACTGTGGGTGCAACTTGTTATATTTTAATACATCACTTTAATACATGTAAATATTCAATAAGCAGGCTGAGGCTCTTTGCCTTTTATCTCGACATCATAGGATGCAAGAACAATTTAATTACATTGCTATTAGTCATGATGAATATTTAATCAGGATGCCAAAGAATTCGCAGCATTGCTGTTAATGACAAAGCATCGTGCCATCTGCTACAGCAACAGGTAATTTACACAATACATCATAATCTTTTATCACTTTTATCAAGAGACTGGTAGCACTGCTAGTAAGTTACTTAAAATAAGGTGTGAAGCTATAGGCTTACAAATTCTTACTACTGCATACACAAAGGTGCTTGTTTGTTCAAGCTGCTAGTTTGTTAACATACATAAAATTGTGCTTTCATTTACATTCAAACCCATTTGGTTCTCACACAACTAAATTGGCAATCAATTTTTGGTTGACTATTTGGTTGGTAGAGATTTTGTTTCTTTAGATTGGACCTTGCTAGCAAGATAGTATTATGGCTAACATTAGCTTCCATTTGGCAACTGCACGCTGAACATTAAGAGAAGCTACAGGCAGTTGTTTTTTTGTTTACTTTGGCATTTTGAGTTTTTGGTTGGGTTGGAGAGCGTTATCTCGCGATAAAATCAAATGATTTACAAACTTAAAGAACTGCTATTTGTTGTATGAACCCTTACAGTATTGTTCCCAGTCAGTAGGTGAGCCAACAATAGCTAACGTTAGCTTAGTGCAAATAGAAGTACAGTTGGTTGCAGCCGTATGGAAGCATTCGTTATGTTTCTCCACTCATTTATTCAGGTTTTTGCTTTAAATTTGTCACCCGTCTGTGTATATATAGTGAGAGTGTAGACCCTGAAATATATTTACATCATACAGTAAAATGACAACCAATCTATGTTATAGATGTGAATTAAGTCTTTTTTGACATACTACACATCTCTTGCAAACTGTGAAATTTTAAGTCAAATTAAAAACAAAACAAACAAAAAAAATCATCTGTCACTTGAAGGAGGCTTGGCTGAATAAAAAATAATATATATATATAATATATATATAACTTTGAAAATAAAATAGATAAGATAAAAAGGTTCATTAATGAACTTTAATCATCACATACACGCAGTGAAATTTGTCTTCTGCACACCTCTGACTAGATACACACACACAGGTCAGGGGGCAGAGCGCAGCCATTGAACATCGCACCTGGAACAGTTTTTGGGATTAAGTGCCTTGCTCAACGGCACTTCGGCAGTGTTGGTGGGCACCGTAGCTGTGACACCAGTCATTTTTTCAATCCCTAGCTCAAAGCTGGAATACACCCTCCTGGTGGTGCGGGGGATTGAACCAACGACCCTCCAGTGATGGGTCGGCCTCTCTAACCACTAGGCCAACCTGCCTCCCCAAATGGTTGTATTTTCATAAATACACAATTGAGGAAAACTTGCATTATGGCTGTGACATGTCTGAAATAAGCAGTTACACCATATAGAAATTTCATGAGAAAAATGAATAGCATGTTGAAATGTTACATGAAAACATCAGCAGAGGGTTTTAGAGGGGGTGGTAACTTGGCCACTGAGAGGCGCTTCAACCCAGGCAAATCCTGGCACACAGACAGGGTTTTGGCAAAAACACAAGTTTTCTTTTTATTAAAAAGGTGAGAGGGCCGGGGGTGAACCAACTGAAATCCTTCCTGATCTGGGGTAATATTGTGGCGGGGCTCCGGGTCTGCATCTCCCTACAAGGGATAGGGTGGGGAAGAGTGAAGGGGAGGGTGGAGGTAAAGGGAGGGATTACTTGGATTCAGTCTGTTTGTCCAATGGTTGGGGCTCGTCGTCCAGTCCAATCCAGTCCACAGTTGTTCCAACTGGGTGTTTCCTCACTCAAAATAGGTCAGGGTAGAAAATAGGTCAGTTATCTCAGATCAAGGGAGTCATCTTCAATAGATAATGTTCGGCTCACACGGGATCACCACACACCAAACCTTTTCAGCGCCTCAATGCTCTGTCCAGACAGACCACCTTCCTCTTCCCTGGGATTCTCTGGCTTTTGAAGGGCTTGCTGGCAGGTAACTGACTGATTGGTAACGAGGGACAGCTGTGCTCCCTCCAGGATCTGAGGAGTTGGTAGTGGTAATATTGTTGGGCAGCTACTACTCATAGCTGGCGTCAGTTAGCAAATGGATGTTAGCTGGGTTGTGGTTCAGGCCCGATTCTGTGGGTAAGGCTCATGGGATGTACTTTCGTTCTGTTTTATTCGGCTACATTCTTCTCGCTACATGTTTTTACTTGATTTGTTTTTTAAATTCATTGTACGTTCTGGGGTGGGTTTCCCGTTAGCGATTGATCTTGAACTACTTCACGCACAGTTTTAACGATAGTTCACAAGTTTTTGAAAATTTCACATGCATTTCCCAAAGGATATCATGAAGTGAAAATTTCAAGAGATACTTGAAGAGATACTTAGTGAACCCCACCCATCGTTACTTTGAGATCCAAACATAGAGGATATAGATATGAGATTTTGATTTGTAGACATATGTTTAAATAGCACAGGTTTGATTTTAATTTAGAGGGAATCTCATTAATTGTGACTTGTATAAGCTAGATATGAAAAGGGGATGACTTAAATATGGGAACACCATCCACATTCGTGAGAGTGATCTGTTAATTAATTTTGGATCATTAAGTGAACCTACTGACTTGTAGAGTGCACCATCATAAATCTTGTCTATGCTGTTTGGATTGGTTTTACACCTTGTATATTTTTAGTGTAATGCTTCACAGAATTTAGGGCATGTTAACATATAATTGTTTTCTCAATGACAAATTCATAAATGCCGATCCACTCTTAACTAGAGATGTCACGTTCCAAGTTCACATAGTCTATATAGGTTCACTTCATGAAGCTATATAGACTGGGAACACAGTTCACTCCCTCTGGGCAATGAAGGCTTATAAATTCTGATAGATAATTTAGAGCCAAGTTGGTAGTTGTGTGTCTTAGACCAAAGCATAATATTGAGAGTAGAGACTCATCTTCAGTGATTTTGCATTTTCTCGATCTTCCTTGTCCTCCATTCTTATGGATGCCTCAACCAACTGTGCAATCTCCACCAGCACTGTCCTGTACTTACAGCAGTAAGTTCATACAAATTGTATTGTATGTTGTATATAAGTCTGCAGGGAACACTGGCGCACACTGGCTGCTGTTCCTTCAAGTTTCTGTTTTTATTTCCTATCGGCTCACATCTCTCGTGCCTGGTTTGTTTTGTGGTGTGTTCTATAACTTCGTACTTTGATCTGAATTAGAATTCGCTCATTCAGATCAGTGGATTTAAAATTACAACAACATTAAGTCTTGGCTGCCTGCACCAACTGGGATTCCTAGATATGCTACACATCTTCTGCCAACGTGGGGGGTGCCTATCACAGATTGCCTTCACTCACTGCCCTCGCTTTCCCAGCACGGATGTCCTTCAGCTTGGGCCACCACTAATGAGCTCCATACTCATTGACTCTAGGTTTTTTGTATATTCCCCTCCTTGTTGCTGTGACATTTCATGTGTTTTTGGAGCTTTTGGCAATCACTACCCAGTCAGTCGCTAATACAAACGCTAGCGTCTGGCACACAATAAGCCTACAGTGTTTACCTTTTTTAACGGATAGCGATATACCATCTCACAACATTGGGGACATAGAAACTCCACAATTACAGCTGACAAAGATGTTCTAAGCATTGCTGTGAGCTTGGGAATTTAAGGAACAGACGCCATTATATCCACAGAGACTCACGCCACTGTTGAGATGGGGGAAGCAAAACAAACCTGTGTGTCATTGTTGGAATCACAGTGAGAGCCCTGTACAAGGCAAGATAGAAAACCTGTTGTGGATTTTAGTGTGCTGTAAAGACTGCCATCCTCAGCCCCATTATACATTATTATAGAACTTGTTAATGCACAATGAATCCCCCCTCCTTCATAAACACATTCTTGACAAGAGGTTTGATATCATGTACCTATCTGAAACTTGGCAACAACAAGAAATCTGTCTTAAATGAGGTCTGTCCATCTGTTTATAGGTACATTAAAAAAACATCAATGGCCGTGGTGGTAGTTTAGCCATTATTCATCAGGCTGAAACTGTCTCCCCTGCCCCTGTCTGACAACTCCTGCTTTGAATGCCTTGCTCTTAAATGTTGGTCTCCCCCTACCCTATGACGCTGCTTCTCATTTACTGCCCACCAAAACCAAATCCATCTTTCACCGCTGAGAAACATGACCTACTCATCTCACTCTGCATCAACAAATATTGTCGTCCATGGGGATTTCAATATCCATGTTGACTCTCCCTCATGTCATTCTGCAGTCTCATGATGCTGTATGTCTGGACCTGAATCAACTTGTTAATTTCTCCACACACCAGCAGGTTCATACTTGACCTGGTCATCACTGACTTAGCCTCCATTAACAACCTTACTAACTTCTGACTCCAAGCATGCGGCCAAAGTGGCATGTCCTGCACAGTCATGGTGCAAGACTTGGCTATAGCTGTGTTTGGGAGGGAGATGCTGGCCACTCATGGCTTATCCAGCAAAACAGGCAATGCCAATAAAGGGACAGCAGCTAAGCCAGCCCTTGATAAAGACAAGGTCACTCAGATGATTGGTGAGGAAAAGTACCAATAAATTAGTCACAGTTTCAATATTTTTTTAAATTTCTCAATATAGTCTAATATGCATGTTTATTGAATAATCTGTTCAAATATATTTTACACCCTTACATCTCCTTGCAATGGAGAGAGAGTTAAGGTGTGGTTTCTTGAACCTTTAGTATCCAATCTCAACTAATCACACCTCATTCACGAAACATGCGTAAGATCAGATTTGATCGTAAAGCTTTCGTATAAACGTTTCTACGAACTAGTCTCATTCATTATTTTGTTCGTATCTGAATTTGTTTGTTGGTACAATCAAAACCTACGTGTTTGGAAACATGCATGAAGGCACTTCGAATGCCTTATTCTAATAAGCTGCAAAGTTGTATTTGCAGAATTGTGCTTATTCATAATAAACCAAAGTTATAAAACTTGAATAATAATAGTAATGGGTTGATCACATGGACTTGGTGCCTTACAAATACAATAACATAGTCCTACCATCTGATGAAGATGCAGCCTGGATCTGATCTGTGTCCAACTCCAATGTCGACTGGACACCCGACAGTGAGGTCTCTCCTATTATTGATTGATCTCTGATCCATGCCGGATAGCGGCTCAGTGCACTGCCGTCCTCCTGTGGCTGATAATACACATCTACAATCTAATTTCATGTCAGACCATTTCTTTTTTACCTCAGCAACGGTGTGTGTTTCTGCTGAAACAGCATTGACAGCATTAATAATTTATTGCCATGCTTTCTTTTTATCAGTTCTTGTGGCTCCTCTGTTTATGCTTCTGAAAACTCTGTTGTTTTTCTTTCATGCATGCATGCACGCAACACTTCAATTTTGGACTCCCCAAAGTTCCTCTTTTCCCTCTTTTCCCCTGGTTTACTTGCACGCGACCTTTCAGTCTGCAGCCTTTTATGCTGTTGGACAGGGCGTTTTCATATGCAAATTGGCTTCAACAGGCAACGATTGGCATTCATCATCTGGTACACCTGTTCTATGCACAAATCGAGGTTTCCTGCATGTTTCATGAAGCCCACGTTAGTATTTTCTTACGCACATAAATACAACAAATTTACAAATAATTTAAGAAAAGGTTCGTGAATGAGGCCCATTCACTTTAATTCATGTCAGTACACCTAGAAAACTTAACAGTCAAATGTATTATATAGTTGTCTACTAAGAAAGGTCAATGTTGAACAGATTGAATCCTTGGTTGCACTGTTAATGTTGCTATGCATTGCTCTCTAGTCCAGAAAGCAGAAACTGTGCAATTCATGCATCTATGCTATTTTGTCTTACACAGTGAGTGTGGTGGAAGGCTCCAGAAGGCAATCTAATTGATGCAGAGTGGCTGTGTGTCCTTCAAAAATGAAAAAATGCCCCTTTCAATTTAGACTGCTGCACAGCTGTTTTGATTTCACTTCATGTATACAAAACAACAGCAGGCACCATTTGTAAGCAGTATTTGTATGTTTCTGAACACACACACACACACACACACACACAAAGGAATATTGACATATATACAGTAGATACAGTATATTTTGTATTGTAAGTATGTGAAAAAGGAATCAAGTATGAAATTGGCACTTAAGGGCTTGGGTTTTGGTTGCAATTTGACAAGTCCACATATCCATTGTTTTGTACAAGGATTGAGCATACAGTAACACATTTTTAGCTGTGTTAAATGTTATGTATTTCCCATGTATAAAATAAGCAACATGAAATGTAATATCTATCTGTCTATCTATCTGTCTATCTGTCTATCTGTCTGTCTGTCTGTCTGTCTGTCTGTACACGCTTCATTCAATTTTTGCCAGTGATTGAGAGCATCTTTCCCTCTTAGGGCTATGGTAATAGGATTCATCCTGCAGCCACACAGAGCTGTAAGTCCCAGTTGAAATTGAACGTTATTTAATATAAGTCTGTCTCTAGGGATTGGTGTAAAGGGCCTCTATCTGAATGACCTTGGCTCTCTAGCACTACAGTGACGTCCTCTATCTCCCTACTCCACTTTGTGCATAACAAGGATAGATAAGGCACTGTGATCAAACATAGTGATACAGTCCCAGAAGTGGATAACCCAGACACTATTTATATACAACCCTTCTTGAACCATCGCAATTTGGTATCTATCACAGAGGCATAAAATGCAACAAGACAGATTAAATTGAGATAAACTATGACTTTTTTGGTATAGACAGTCTGGAATGTGTAAGGAATTATTTCAACCGATGTCCTGTAACTATTTATGTGGCTTAAAGGTGTGAGCATGAAAGCATAAAATCTTCATTGCTCTGAATTGTCTTGGTCTGCACATCTCAGGTAGCAACTATGATAGCAACACTTCCAAATCATTTGTGCTTACAGTGCTGCTTGGCTGAATTGTGCGAGTAGGGTTTAATAATCTAGTAAATACTAGTCTATAAATATGTCCGTGTTTACACTAATTACATCTTGATTTAAGAGAGTATTTGTGAATCTGACAGCCAAATGTAGATGAGAAGAATTGAAGAATGTCTCCAGCTATGAGAGACACCTAAGCAGATGTGTTTGAGTACAATTAGGATCTACATCAGGTATGTCGGCATCATGAGCAATCTCAGCTGAGTATGAAGAGAGATTTGTGTATTCTCGACAAACGTGGTTTAAGCTCTGATCAAATTACAGTGACAGTATATGCCCCTTAATCACATCAGGTAAAGTTCCTCTGGCGTCCCAGAGTCCCTTACGGCCATTCCCCTCCCAGAGTGGAACACAAAATAAAACAAAACTAGGTCAGTCTCACATTGTAAGAACAAGACCTGCTCATTATTGACATGTGACAACATTCTGAGGTCCATAAAATGATTTCCATTGACAATGAAATTCATGAAATGCCACAAATGTTCTTGAAATTATAAACTTCCTTCATAATGGCACTTATTAAACTATCATTCAAAAATGTATGTATTGAGATGATTTTCAGAAACACTGCATGTTTGATTAATGTAACGTTCTTACAGCTTTGATTTGAGCACAGGATGCAGCATGGAAAATGCATTATTCAAAGCACCCAAACACCACCACGACTAAACACACCCCCCTATGAATATGCATGTTGGAAGTTGACCTTTCATTTCTCAAATGGAGACAGGCAGACTGATATGACTTTGAAAAGAGTTGTTGAGTACTCATTTATTTATATTTCAATATTTATACAAAGATAATACAAAAATTATTTTCTCATGGCGTCAAAAGTTTATCAAGATTTTACTGTTATTCTGCTTTGTCATTGTGAAAAAGACATTGTATTCTGAGTTTGAGAGCTCGAGCTGGTGATTTAATTGTTGACCATTAGATTCACATGCAACAATATTAATAATTTGTTAGACAGAATTATCCTGGAAATTATAGCTGCTGATTATGCATCTGCACAGAATGGTTATTTTGCTCCTTAATGATATTATATATCTAATATATGCATGACAAATCATCATCAGGTTGAAATCCATTAGCGTCTTGTCTGCATATTAATATTATTGCCCCATAGATATGCAAAATGATGTTGCTATGATTTATTTTCCGATCATCAAATACAATTTTGGGCATTCATTTAGATTCCCTGCTTGTAGATGCTACTTTCATTTTAATTAAGGTAAGAAAACCCACAATGAATGAAGACCAACAGGGAATGGTGACTCTTTTTTGCTGAAAGATTTAAGATTTTTTTTACCAGGCAAGTCATTAAGACAGATTCTTTTTTAAAATGCCTGGCAAGAGACAAGAGCCACTTGAGGGGAAAGGTGAGAGGGGCTAGGTCAAAGGTGATAATTTGTTCATTTGACGTAGGTTGGTTTTCTGTTTTTTCTAGAGCCCAAATCTGCAATTGATTTGTGTGTCTCTGTCATGTGTATATGAATAGATCTTGAAGGATAGATTAGTTCTTAAAATTTTTCACATTCTTAACTCAAAATGTAGTTCATAATATGGTCCTGCATTATTGCAACATACATGTATAGTCTCAAAAAATATTAAGTGCATACATTTGCTTCAGTGGAGATCTCTGGTGTGATTAGCCGCGATAATTTGTGGACAATAATCAATATCAGCGAACCACAATTGCTATATTTTCTGTATGTTTTAAGATACAAGAAAAAACAAATACCTGTAGTTCATAACAGACTGTACATTTGAATCAGATATAATGCTTGACTAGAGATACAGATTTTGTGAAAAATAAAATAAAAACACAATTTCACTCTTGTCGCAAATGTATTTTGTAATAAATAATAAATAAATGTAATTTGGCAAATGTATCATTGCAATGATACAAATTACCTTTTTTATTTCAGTGCCCATAAGTTTGTCCACTGCAATTGAAGTTAGAAATCAGTTGTGTACAAGCTGTCTGTGTAGCATTCTCATAGCTTTTATAACCAAGGGTTCTTAAATTATAAAAGCAATCAATATTCCCAATTGAATCTGTGATCATAAACTGTTTGGATGTAGGTATCATTGATGAGGTTTTTGGAACTTCGTTCTGCACTGTTAGCTTTATAGATTGCATTTTTCATGCTGGGGAAATGCTGTTCCAGTTTGTTTGTTTCATGATCTGTGTTTCCTTTGACTACCTGAATCTCATCTCAAGTCGCTAGCAGACTTCTCTTCAACACTTACAGGAGGTGGACAAAATAATGGAAACAACTAACAATATATGAATATCAAGTCCTGAACTATGTGTTGTGGGATATTGGACTATTTGTCAAGAAGGAAAGCTTCCAGGGATGAAGGAGGTGGAAATCTACTTTTCACAATCCAGAACATCCCATTAAAGTTCAGCGTTTAAAGCCTAGTTAAAGCTTGAGACTTCTCTATCTCTTAACACAGCTTCCCCGTTAAACTACATTAGCTCTCACGTTGTCCAGGCGACAAAAAAAGGCCGGAGGTGTGGCCTTAATATTTAACCCTTTTCTTAATCTCAACACCAACACCAATAATAAATTTGCACCGTTTGAAGTCTGCATCCTGCATTCTGCAACTGCGAATATCCCAAGTCACAGAAATACCCTCTTGTCATTCTATTTAGAAGTACTTTATCGCCCACCTGAGCTCTACTCTTGTTTTCTAGACAAAGTGACCCGACCTGATGACATTCTTATCATCTGTGATTTCAACATTCACCTAAACATCACCTCTGGCATCACCTCAATGCTTTCTCAACATTTATTGATACCTTTGGCTTCACTCAGTTTGTACATGAACCCACCTACCATGGCGGCAACACCCTTGAGCTGGTCATGGCCCGTGGCATTCCTGTCTATTAAATTCCAAACTGAATTGACCTGCCCTCATGAAAAGCGCAATGATACATACAGAAACTGCCATATCAGTGATTCAACTGCTACACTCGCTGAACTGCCCAATATTCTGGCTGCCAGGTCTTTGCAACAAGACCAGCCCAATGGCCAATAAAATAAGCCCAAAAACCAGCCCAATACCAGAACTCAAAATAAGCTAATGCCAACACTGTTTTTAAAGTCCAACAGCATTACTACCATTGTGAAATGTATTGCAAAACTGTAAATTAGTAGAATAATATAATAAAAACATGCCCATGTCCGGCGTTAAAACATTAGACATACATACAGAGGCCTTAAAATACATAGGCATTAAAAAATACATAGGCCTAGCTATATTGAGTAGTTTTACAGATTGTGTTGTATGATATATTATCATAAATAAAATATAGCTCTGTGAAAATATAGTCCATGCATTCTGGCATTCTACACTGTAGCCTTATATAGCTATGGCCTAACTAAGTATAATCACTGCTGCCATATTGTGACTACTCCATAAATTACAGCTGTCACTCAGATAACTGATCTAATGGACACAGCTGGCAGATGTAAATAATTAATGCAAATAAAATAATTAATTTTAAATGGATTAAAAAAGGAATAGTAATTCATGTAGTTCACACACAAACACATAAAAGCACAACCCACAGACACAAAAATCAACCCGCGGCAACATTTCAAAAGTAGCCCAAATCCGCGGGAAAACCGTGAACCTGGCAACACTGCTCCTGTCTCTGGTTATAATGGCACCCTTGATAATTTCACTAATGAACTGAATGGCACCCTTCTGTACACATTCAATTAGATTGCTCCGCTAGTCATAAGAAAACAAGCCTGTAGAAAACAAGAGAGTAAATATCGATCAACTAGTTTTCTTGCTGAGAATGATATCCTACTGAATTACAAACAAAACACTCAAAAGGGTTGTAGCCCGCCAACTTTCTGAATTCTTGCCCAAGAACTGTTTCAAGATTTTTCCATTCCACTGAAACAGCCCCTGTTAGCTTCTGATTCTAACTCAACCTCAGTATTATACACTATATGGCCAAAAGTCAGTGGACACCTGACCATCACACCTATATGAGCTTGCTGGACATCCCATTCTGAAACCATGGGCATAACATATAACAGCCGCCACTCTTCTGGGAAGGCTTTCCACAAGCTTTTGGAGTGTGTCTGTGGGAATTTGTGCCCTTTCAGCCAAAAGAGCATTTGTGAGATCAGGCAGTGATGTCGGACGAGAAGGCCTAATTCCTCCCAAAGGTGTTCAATGGGGTTGAGGTCAGGGCTGTGTGCAGGCCAATCGAGTTCTTCCACACCAAACTCGTCTAACCATGTCTTTATGGACCTCGCTTTGTGCACAGGGGCACAGTCATGCTGGAACAGCAAAGGGCCTTCCCCAAACTTGCCACAAAGTTGGAAGCGCCCAATTGGATAAAATGTCTTTGTGTTCTGTAGCATTAAGATTACCCTTCACTGGAACTAAGGGGCCAAGCCCAGACCCTGAAAAACAGGGTGGCTGAAACACCTGAACTCAATAATTAGTAGGGGTGTCCATTGACTTTTGGCCATATAGCGTATGTTGAATGCATTTCTTGTAAGTCGCTTTGGATAAACAGCTGGAAAAAAGTATGTGCACCTTTAGGATAATGACTTTTATATAAGGATTTAATGGAAGTCAGGTGATCCATTCAATGCGATGACATTCAGCTGTGGCCTAGAAGTGTCCTGTCATAGAACCCCCATCAAGTTTGGTTAACAACAAACTTCAACTTTTTGTTGAAGGGGAATATCCTCCGGTCAAGTGAAATTTCATAGGACCTCTGGAGAATAGTTGTTGAGTCTCATAAGGCTGGAAAAGGCTACAAAAGCATTTTCAAAGACTTGGGCCTCCATCAGTCTATAGTCAGACAAATTGTATACAAATGGAGAAAATTCAGTGCCATTGCTACTCTCCCTAGGAATGGGTGTCCAGCAAAGATCACAGCAAGAGCATGCTGCATAATGGTCAAGGAGGTAGCAAATAACCCCAAGGGAAAAGCTAAGGATCTGCAGGCATCTTCTTTCTAACATCTGTTTTCACAAGTCCACAATAAGAAAAAGGAAAGGAAACCACTGCTCTCAACAAAAAACCCAAGTTTCTCAAACACCACTGGGATGTTCCACCAAGCAACTGGAACATTGTTCCGTGGACAGATGAGACAAAATATTAACTTTTAGGCAAAAGGGCCAAACACTTACGTTTGCAGGACAAAAACACTGCATACAGCAAAACCTCATCCCAACTGTGAAACATGGTGGAGGGAGCTGCTTCAGGGCCTGGATGGCTTGGAGCCACTGAGGGAACAATGAATTCTAAATTGTATCAGGAAATCTTGCAGGAGAATATCAATGTAACGGTCCGTGATCTGAAGCTTAACAGAGGCCATGGCAGAAAATGCATGGTCATGCAGCACGACAATGACCCCAAACACAAACACAAATGTACAGACTGGCTTAAATAAAGTCTCCTTTTTTAAGTTTCCTTCTTTGTTTATTTGCAAATTTGTAAAAGACATCGTGTTTATCTGTTTTAATGTTTGAACCATTTTTTAGGCGCCATTTACACAGAAATGCAGGTAATTCCAAAAGGTTCACAAACTTTTTCTCACAACTATATAAGTATACAATCTCGTACCCAAGCCTTTCCCCTCAAAAGTTACACGTGCAAGTCAAAGCACACAAACACACATGTTCTCGTACTTAGGGCGCACTCACATTGGCCATCTCAACCGCGCCCGGGCGCGGTTGACACCCAAAGCCCGGTTCGTTTGACCAGTGTGATCGCTCCAAACCGCGC
>CABFOQ010029794.1:0-53426 GCA_900660455.1 Gephyroberyx darwinii | reverse complement strand
CATCTAGTAGGGCAGAAATTTCACGAACTGACTTGTTGCAAATGTTTGTCTATGGAGATTTCATGGCTATGTGCTGGATTTTATGCACCTGTTAGCAATGGGTGTGGCTGAAACACCTGAACTCAATAGTGTATATTGTTACTCAATATCAGTGCAGAACACAACTGATCATAGCTGATCATTTCTCCTAAATCATCGTTGAAAATGAGATTGGTATCTAAAGATTGGCGCTTACATGGTTTAGGTCCTCGATAGAACACATCTTCTCTTCGCAGTCTCACGTTAGAATCAGGTTAGACCAGTTAGCTTACTCTAGCTCAGATTCCTCCTGATGAGCATTTATTAGCATGTTGGGCATGTTCTTCTCTCCCAATCTATATGCTCCTTTTCACTCATGCTGTAATTAGTAACAGTACATTAATAAGTCTTTCTACGATATGTATGGGTGTGTCTCCTATCTGTTTCCAGGCTGTGGCTGTGGCTGGGCAGTGTTGACGTCCTCGTTGTCCCCCACTCTTATGATGATGCTGACCGAGCTGCTGTTGATGCACCATACCGGATCTTAATGTTCCATCCAAGGACCTTTATTGTGTTTACTCTGTATACTTGTTTATGTTCCATCTTGCCTGCCCACCCTCAGCATCTATTGCATGCCTGACCGTCATGGTAGGGGGATCCCTCTTTAAGTAGCCCCTCTGAAGGTTTCTTCAATTTTGTTCCTAAATGTTTTTGTAGGAGTTTGTCCTTGTCCTCTGTGAGTCCAAGGTTGGGGGGTGTTGTGCAGCGTCATTTATTGTTTACATAATGTGGCCATTGTGAAGCCCTTTGAGACTGTAACTGTGATTAAGGGCTATACAAATAAACATGACTTGACTTTCTTGACTTTCTTTTTCTTTCTTCTAATCCATTGCTCAGCAACAGCAATTGCTCAAGGGCACACAAATGTTTTGTCATGGCTTTTTACAGAACCAAGGGAATGTATTTTCTAAACATAAGTTGTTTTGTTTTGTTTTTTTGTTTTTTTGACATATATTTTACCTTCTGCAAAAGGTTTACTTATCTTTGTGATGTTTGAAAAGACTAGAATAAAGTAGACCTGTATTTTCGGTTATGATGGGTTAAGAGATTTTCAAAAAATTTCCATCAACATGTTTAATTGTTAAAGAACATGTGAATATTACTGCCTAGACCAGAACAGTATTAGGTGTCTGAGGTACTAATTGTGATTGTTAGACACTAGCAGTGTGGTTCCATGTTTTTAAAGACTGGCCATGCTTGCTTTGTATGAATGACTCAGAATCTGAGCCATCACATATCCATTGTATTGTGGATGAGCTCAGAAAGTTCAGGTTTCAAGAAGTTTGCTTGTCTGAGTACAGAGCCAGGAGGAGGCTCAGGTGCAGCAGAGAAAGACAATCCCTTCACGTTCAGAGGGGAATAGACCTGCCAGTCCAGCAAACCCTAGAAGAACCAGCCAGTGGAACAGCTCCCTCAGCACACACTGCAGTTATCTGGTCTGAACCAGTGAAAGTCTTAGGCACACGTAAAAAGAAATCTGTAAAGTGAAGATGCTTTCAAAAATAATGAAATGCAAAGCCAAATGTAAAATAATGTAAATCATGTAAAACACCAATGCAGAAAACAAAAAATAAACATCTAAGACCAAATTTATATTTAAAAAATCTAGGATGCCTTAGACTTTTGCACAGTACTGTACAGTATTAGGGTACAAAGAGACAAATGCCCATCATGCATGATACAAGCATTCTCAAGAAGTTATGTTTGTTTGTTTTTCTGAAGGTTTACTGTAATGTAGATATTTGCATGGATCACACTGATCACTACTCACATTTAAGTGATTTGTGTAAAGCTGGATTTGAACAACAAAATGAAAGTATGCAGTGTTTTGTTTGGATTTAAAATAAATTAATAAAAGTGCACGTGGCCTTGTGTGGATTTCTTTGTTTTAAAGAAAGGTAGTCTTTATGGGGAACTTTCACTTTTAATCCATTATGGCATTTTTTGAACAACATAAGGGGATACAATCTAAGTATTTAAGTCTTGGCCTTCATCAGAGAGCACAGGAATCCTAAAAAAAAATCATCCCTTCACATGAAAAATATGTATATATTTGCTTTATAGCCTATATTAATGAGTGGAATTCAGTAAAAAGTTGCTTTACTCTGTGCTGGTTATGCTGTGTGCCTCCTCCTGACAAAGGCTGAGACCATTTTGTTTATTAAGAAACGATTAACTTGTTCTTTCTTGTCAAACACACTTTGATGGTCTCAAAACCAAAAGCCAACATTGGCTTTATTCTACAGAATTTGACTGAAGATAGCCTATGTCTGTTAACTGTTGACTGAATGCCTCCATCTCTATTTGTCTACCAAGGAGAGCGTTATTCATAATTTTGCAATACCATCTCCCACCTACTATTTGGACACATGCTCGTATTACACTATCTGGACCTGAAATGGGAGCAAACTTGTGGCTGAAATGCTAAAGAATTAAATTAGTCCCAAAGCTCTCACTTGTTGCTACCTTCCCACTCTTTGGGTCTATTTATACAGGCCTAACACAAATGTGTCTCATCGTCATTGTAATTCGCGATTTATGTTACCATATAACACATAGGCTGTAACGGAAAATGGTTTTTTAAAAAAGAGAGAATGACACTAGATTTGGGAAATTCCATCTGTGATTTTGCGAAATGATGAGGCGTACTATGACAGCGGTGGCAGTATGGTGGCGGAGGGCGCAGAGGAGACGAGTGTGTCTCTGTGGAAGCACAGTGAGAACCAAAACGAGACGGAGGCTCAAGCCGAGCAGACGGCTGGAGAGAGTGGACCACAGCCTAGCGTTTCTCTAGCTGATGAGAGGGATTCCCTTGAAGACCAAACGTGCTCTCCAGGAAAATATTTACTGGATTGAATCAATTCGCCAGTGCTGTTTTTTATGTAGAGTCATCGGTTCCTTTTTTTTTTTTTTTTTGAGAAGATCCAGAAACGAGAAAGAAAAGTGAGACAGAAGATTGTGTCGGGAATAGATTGTTTGATAGCCAAACATGCCTTGTAGGATTCAATTCGGATTCAGTTATCAACAGCGAGAATATCACTTTAAATCGTGCAAAGATTTTTTATTTCATATTTTACATTTTTCGTTTTCTTTTATCTCGTCTTTTATTGCTGAAATGCAGGTCTTCCATGCGGGAAAGAACGGCAGAATAGCATCTTATTTCTTGGATTAGATCAAGATTTTAACATGAACTAATCAATCTTTTAGATGTGTCAAATTGTCATTACTGATCAGTAGGCAATCAAGTAAAACTTTAATTATCAGTGGAATTAAATAGCATTTTGTGCTTAAGCTCTGTTCATTAATATTATAGCCGTTCTGTAACCTACAATAGTGTTAGGCTATTCATAGAAACCAAAGGCGATACATACTTCCAACAGGCTGCATTCTTTGTTAAGCACGGATATCTTTACAGGTATCTTAACATATACAAAGTACCAAAAACAGGAACAGTCCACAGTTGAACTTGGAGGGTGGGTGTCCCATTTGGTTTGCTTGAGGTTTGTTAACATAAACAAGGACTGTAGCAAAGAGTCTTATCACAACACTCTGGAGAGCTATATGAAGATCGCGCTACGGTCGTTGGTTTTCCCTCGCAGAAATGCCAGTGCGTGCTGTGACCACCAGGTTCATGTACAAGGGACTATGCACTATTCCAGATGTCCTCTCCTACCGGGCCCCTGTTAACCTGCCTGAGGATGAGGTGGAAGGTGAGTGCGCAGTTTTTTTTAAAATTTGTAGTTTCAAGTTACTTTGCATCTGCTAGGAGCGTCCACCCAGAAAAGAAGTTCAGCACCTTGGAGAGCATCACACCGTATGGGTTTCTCTTTTTCTATTAAAGTCTGACATAAAACAGTAGACCTACTTGAAAAAAAGGTTCTGCCACTGGCCTATTCTACATTATGGTTGGAGATGAAGTGGGTCAAAACCTTTGGGAGAAAGCACAGACAACTGTATCAAACTCTATGGTCATCTTTTCTCTTTTTGCCTCTGTTTGTGTTACTTTTGCACCTTGTTAATTTTCCATTGAAAGAAATAGTTTTGTTTTTTGTGCATAAAGACAAAATTGCACCACCACCATTGTAGTAAGAGCTACAAGTATGACGTGTGGTTTTCAGTAGCTTCACCTCTGATCAAACAGTCAGGTTAAGTCCTGTCGGCTGTCATACTTGCAAGATATTCAAGTTTTCCATTTGGCACATTCTCATAAACTAATAACTGCACAACATGTATATACAAGAAGCCCAGATTTGTGGCTTTATCCATTACTCACATGTGGGAATTAAATGTACTTCTTTTCACTTAGGTCATTTGTGGTTGACAAGGGAAAAGACTGTAGACTCAGGGAGAAGTACCTACAATTTGCACAAAAAAAAGGAGGCTGTGATGAATGATAATCTTATGGTGATAAATAAGAATGTAGATTAACAATACCTCAAATAAAGCTAATCTATACCTGAACTTCTCTCTTCCAATTAAGTGATAAAAATCCCTGAATATGATGGAGAGGTTGATTAATATTGAATTATGTGCTACTGCTTTGGTTGAAGGAAAAAATGCACTTCATTAATTAATACAAAGGGTAATCAGTAATATAGTATTCTACTTAGGCTATCTGAAAGGTTAATTGAAGATGCATTGTTACAGACATGCAGTAGTCTTCCTATTGCAATACATATCTGTTAAGAATGGAGGTTTTCTTTTGGCAAATAGGCCACATAATGAGAAAGAACAGCTGGTAGTGATTTGGAAGAAACCCAGGCAGACTACAATAAAGAGATAACTATCAGATGTGATATCCCAAATATTTTGGTCTAAGGAAATTCCACCTTCCTTTCCTCTGTTTGGAGGTTACCCAGGGCCACAATTGCCCCCCTGTCCTTGCTTTGAGCTATTCATATGGCATTGAAAATCCACTATCTGCAATGACAACATCAATTTAATTAAAAGGTTGACTGTGAAAAAGCAAGAATTAGAACAACAGTGAAATGGACAGTGTTGTCTGTTGCAGGAGAGGGTGCCAAGTCTATGACAATGCAGCAGACCCAGCTTTTTAGGTCATGGTGGAGAAGTCTTTTCAAACTGTTGTTTAATAATTGAGAACCATCAAATATTCACACCACAGTGAGACGTTCCAATTATCTTTTAAACTTGATTCACCCAGGGAACGTCTGCTGAGCACTCCTGCTCTTTCTCAGCAATGCTCTGCGACGCACTCACACACTTACATACTTTCACCCCTGGCAGCTGCCCAGTCTTTTACTTTTGCCACTGAGCAGCTCCACTGACACAGTGTCACAGTAAGTGTCTTGCTTAATAGCCCTTTTCCCTTAGTTGTTGAGGGAGGTGAGACAATTACTCATTGACTTCTGCCATCTAGACTTTCCCTGCCAGCCTGAGGATTTGAATCAGCAACCTCCCAGTTACTAGCCAACTAACCTCAAGGCTACTGCTGGTCCAATTTAAGACACAGTAAGGGAGCTGAAGCACTAATCACTTTAAATGGAATGTCACTGGTCTGTGAAAATGGCAGGTATAGTCCAGTGGATATGAATGAAAGTTGTGAGCTTTTGTATAAAGGTCTGAAAATTAGTATATGTAAGTTATATTTTTGAGACACAAATCTCTAATACTGGGACAATTTAGCTGGAGGTCATGGGGGGCAGTAGTTCCCCCTCCAATGCATATAAACAATACAATACAATACAATACAGTCATATTTATGATAACAGCTTCTATACACCCAATGTAACTTAAAATGTTTGCATCTGGGAAATAGAGTGATAAAAAAATGTGTGCACATTTGAATTGGTGTAACATCTGCATACATTTTCTGTTGAGAATTCATTACTAAAGATGCTTGGAAGATTTGTTGAGTTGAGATCAAGTTCAACCAAGCAATGACTTGCTTCAAAGTTCAAAGAAAATATTGTTTAATGAATTAATTTAATCCCAAATTTCTGCTACACATTAAATGCAAATAATGTCAATAGAATCCATCAGCGTGGACATAAATTTATTTACACTTAATTTATAACACTCATTGGAAAAATGTATGAATGTAGCCAGTTACTATAATAGTGTGATAAAGCATACAGTCATTCACACTTATACCATTATAAATCAATTATATTGCATATAGGTCCCATTTCAACCAATGATTACACCTCAATTCTTACTGATAACTATTTTCATCATAGTACTACATGTGTAGTCTCATATTTTTATTACCTATATATCATTCTGTATCACCTGTACAGTTATAAGTGTCTTACAGCAACTGAAAGGATAGTTACCCTAACTAGTCAGATACAGCCTAACACCTATACTGCTCATAAACATGTTCCCCTCAAATAAACTATTACCAATGAAGGGTTATAAAATGTAAGAAAAACAATAAGTATAGTCAGTGAAAGTTTCACTGCACAAAAGTATTCATATGAACCAGGACTATTAATGGAAGTAGGACCTAAAACTCATATAAACCTCTCTTAATGTAATGGCCTCAATTTTCATAACACAACAACAACAAAAAACAGCTAAGTCCCATGTGGATACGCACCTCAGATAAACAGACCTTTGATGAACCTTGTATACAGTACCTGGATTAAATCAGAATCATTTTCAACACCAAGTATCATAAATATACAGGAATATTTCTTGGTGACATTGTTGCAGAGACATACTGCGTACTGGCAAACATGGCACAAGGACAAAACAACATCACATCCAGTGCAAAGTGCCAGTGCAGGCCATACTGTGGACAGCAGACGATACATATCTCTTTAGATAAATAGATTTAACATTCAATATCAAGTATGTCATACAGTATGGTTTCAGCTGTAGAGGGAAATACAGAGAATGACCAATTGTCCATTGGACCAGTAGGTGGAAGTTACAGTACACTGAATGGAATGGGGGTTTGCATGGGGCGAGTCTTAGGAAGGCTGGTCAAGTAGGGTGAAAGCTCTTGAGAAGAAGCTATTGAGGTGACCAGGTATCTTGGTACAGTCTCACAGGAAAGTTATTGGAACAGATGGTTGCTGAGTTGGGCAGGGTCAGTGGAGGCCCTTCTTGCCCTTTCCTATGCCCTTGTGTTATGGAGGTGTCATAAACCCTGATATGTATTCAAATCACTACTACTGTTAAAGTAATTATAATCCCAGTTAAAATAAACAAAGCCAGTGTATGTGATTATACACAGCTAATGAGACTTAAACAATGTAAATTTGTAAATCAACCTAGATTATGTTGTACAACAAGATTAATATTGTTTATGTAGTTGACCTTGAGATCTGGTAGTCTATAAAGTAGTCTATACTGAGACTATAATTAAATTGAGCTGTATAAATCTGTCGACCAAAACTTTGGTTAGTTATTTTGAGCTGTAATGATAAAAATCTCATACATTATTGACCCTGGGCCTTGTAATGTGCAAGTAGTCTCTATTATAAGATGTTAATTAGTTTAGACTTTAAGGACTACTTACATGGAATGTAAATAAATAATTCCATCCCAGATGTGCAACTCTCTAGTGTAAGCAAAAGCCCTTTGATTCATCAAAACTATGATACCTATTTGTACTATTTCACTTCCTTTATACCATGCTTCTTAATCTTCTCTGACCCTTTATGTCAATGGCAAAATTATAATACATTCAAGATGTCTTAAAAGTAAATATTCTGCACATTATGTGTCCACATTATGTGTTTGAATTGAATTGAATTGAAATTCAAATTGTAGTTTTTGTGGTTTGTCATTCACCTATAGAGGAGCTAAGCACAATTTCAAAAGGAAGCTGTTCCTTCCATGAATAGAAATGTTACTCACTTGGTCTCTGTGCTTCATTTGCAAATATATAATATTTAAAAACACTGACAATGGCAATGTGTTGATTTAATTTATACCCCACATGGTTGCAAACATTTTAATTAATTAAGTAATTAATTATATTGGTTGTATGTTGAGCAAACTGATTACAGTGAAGACTTCAATCTGAAGTCTCAACATAAATAATTAGCTGAACTTCAATTTTAAATTTCAGTTTTGTTTCTTGATAATAATACTGCTATCTACAATATATTTGATTTGGTAGTTAGCATATATCCTTGTTGTTGCAGGTGATAAACCGATATCTACATTTTATCAAAATATGTCTCAAGAAAAGCAGAGCAATAAAAAAATACACACAAGAATGCACGCACACAGCACCACCATCAATGTCTTCAAGCAAACCTCCACTGGTAAAGTATAAATCATAAATTGGCCAGATGTTTTAATTGTACATGTGTTGAAATAGATAAGACTCTGGTTACAGGGCAGAACAGTGACTTTCTGGCAGCATATATGTTAATCTGAGGTCTCTTCTGGTTTGTATCTCTTCACTCAATGCATCACTGACTGAGACTGAAAAATATTTATAGATCGCAGCATGTAGGAGAATCCCCCAGACACCAGGCATTGCAGTAGGGTGTAGCTCATCTTCCACTTTGTATGCAAGGCTGTCTTAATCGTTGGTTACAAATGGAGTGGTATGCAGTAGCATTGTACTAAGACAAGTGGAAGAGCTTGCACATTTCTGACTCATCTGTCTGATTCCAAACCCGTTCTGTCATTTGTTTAGATCACATCCCTGTAGCATCAAAATCATTTTATAACATCCTCTGTTGTCGATGACCAGATACACAGGACGTCCAGCTATGTGACATGCATACTGTGATAATGTTTTACCAAATTGAGTGAGTGGAGTCATCTCAGTCTGCCTCCAAATGTTACCTTAGCATTACTCCAAATTTTACCTATGCATTACCTTCCCGTCAGTAAAACGGCCACAGTTATTGATCCCCTACCAGAGTATACATCATCGTCATCGGGTTGTTATTGTGACAGTCTGGCTGTAATCAGATGTGTGAAAATTTTCAATGCAGCTTTGATAGTGCTCACCTGATCAATGAAATCAAATGGCCACCATCAAATGGCCTCCTGTAGCGGTGTTACAGGAGAGACCTCAGTTGGCTAACAAACAGCTTTGGTTGCGTTGAGGTTCATACCAGCCCAGTGTTGAAACTGAAGAATAACCTTCTACATACTCCTTACTAATCAATACTGCATACTCTACACTCAAGTGATGATTCAGTATACTCAAACAGTACGTCATATGACGAGGCCATGCAACAAAACAACAAAAATGAAAATCAAAATTACCCTACTTTTCAACAATATTATATATATATTTTTATTTCTCTAAGCCTTAGTTATATTGGCTACATTTTATTAGCCTTCATTATATGTATCAACATTTGACATGTCATTGCTATAAATTCTGATTAAATCATTTTAATATTTTTTTTTGCATGATGCTGCTACACATTTTCCCCTCCTTTATTATTTTACTGTCAAAACAAATCATCTCTCACCGCCACATATAAATCCCCTCTTCCTTTTTAACCTTGTCACTTATCAATTTCCTTGTTGTGATAACAGCAAAAACACAGAATCTGCGAAGATTCACTGGCGGTCTCTGCTCCAGATATGCATGAATTTTACATTTATGTCATAAGTAAATAATAATCAGTGCCTAACCAACTAGCCACTTGAGTGGATATGTGACTCTCGGCATGTTATTTGATGTGGTCAGTCGGTAGTGTTGTTGAAGATGTCATCAGAAATTATTCCTTAGTCTGCTTTCTAGTAGCACTGTAATATTGAAATATCTCCTGTAACATGAGATTTAAAGTTTATGAACTGTCTAATCATTCATGTCTCCAAGACACTTTCGTTAAAAAAACTATCTATGCAGCATTAAAAAACAAGAGAAATGTGTAGTTCAACATTAACACTCTCATACATTCATTCTAACATATTGTAGAACAATTGTGATTAGCCTCCAGTGGCCATGGAAAGATACTTCACTAACTCAACTAGAAGCAATAAGGCTTAGGTCATGAAAGCATGAAACATTACTTCCTAAATAACAAGAAGCTTTGCTACTGTCATTCTGATGCTATAACATATCACCAGACGTGACATAACATGAACTAGCACTAGATCTGTGTACAACAATTTGGTGTTCTCTGGTTTTCTAGCAGTAAGCAGAGCTCAATCACTGCCAAGTCAATGTGACCTCATCGATGTCAAACTTGGTGGGATGTCTGACTGATTCAAAGACTCATATGAAAAGAGGACATGTAAGCTGCTCTGAGAGGGAGATGGATGCATATTTTACTTGGATGACAAGACAAGACAATGGTGTTAACCTGACAGCACATCAAATAATCTAAAACAAACAGCTCCATGCAGGTGTGTGAAGAATAAACAAAGATCAACAAGCCTGTTTGCGTTCCAGGAAACACAGCATCATGATTCTGTTGGCAGCTGTCAGCCTAGCATACCAAAGAATTGTTAGTCAATATTTAATTTTGCTCATGCATGGAAAAAGTTGATAAATTGGTCACATTGTTTTTTTTCAATAAGCTCCAAAGCAGTTTATTGTAATAGCATTCTGTATAATTTGCCTTGCTATTTTTTCCTAGGGCTATACATTTAGAGTGACCCAGCCTTCCAACAGTTGCAGGAACTTTGTCAATAGACAGACAGCTCTAAATGGTTAAGTCCCCATACAAATATTTCACCAAAGTCAAAGAAATACTCGTGCCACTAAGAAAAAAGCAGGATTAGACAACAAAAACAAAGAGATATTCCCACCACAGTCCACAGATACCCTGTCTAGGTGATGCAGCACCTGTTGCCAAGATGGAAAGAGTTATCTGGAGTAACAAGGGAGAGATGTGTGTGTGATCTGGCTCTCCAAATCATTGTTCAAAAGAAAGCACAACTCAGTGATTGAGGCCCTATCCAGGCGTAAACACTGGATGCAGTAGATGTCATAAAAGTTGGCACATTTTAGTGATTTCATACCATCCTCTGCGTGCTCTGGCAGTGCTGTTTTGATGATTCCTTAGAAATTCAAATGAGTTATGTGTGAGATGCAGCTGTGTATGAGTGTGTATGAGTGTGGTTCAGAAGAACAAGGTGAGAAAGGAGACAGTCATGTGTAAAAGTGAATTCCAAGTATTCAGTGAATTCCCCCCCCCTATTGTTATGTCAATATATTGACTTAAGAGCAGATGAAAAACAAATGGGGAGTTTTTTTTCTCACCTGTTTTTATCTCAAAATATTGACTTACAAAGAGGTGAAAAAAAAAAAAAAACATCACCAGCGTCCATTTTTCTGAGTTCTACCATTTTGTTCCCCCTCCATTGCTATCTCAATATATTGACTCACCAACAGGTGAATAATATCTCTTGGTAAGTCAATATATTGAGATAAAAACAAGTCTGTCTGGAGAACTTTACTGCCTTCTGGAACTGCTTAGATCTTTTCAAAGATGATCGCCTACACCCAAATAAATATAGGTCAAGTCTACTGACCATGAACATGGAACTTACGTTGAACTCCTGCAAGACATTCCACATTCCTCTGACACAAACTGGGGGTAGGAGGAGCAAGCTGGTAGTTGCTGCTCCCAGATGGGAGTTACCCAAACCAAGGCCTTACAAGAGCTTTAGGGAACCTCTTGGCCCTATTAGGGTGAAGAGGTTGATGATGCAGGCAATGCGGGACCTATCAGTGGGAAAAGAAGTGGGCTGCAACTCGAAGATGAGAGAACACTGGGTGTGGAAGGATCGACAGGTACCGGAGTCTGTGATAGCACTCAGGAGGAGGTAGGTGTGGCGAGAGGTGGAGAACGTGAATCTGGGAGGCTAGAGCTGGGTTTGAGGAGCTGCTGGTGGCAGACTGGGAGGCCGATGGATCTGGGTGGAGAGGCTGGTGAGGTTGGCGGAGAGTACTCGGATACCTTCCATGACGTCCTAGAGGATGTTTTTTGTGTCAGCCTATGGCTGCGCCTTGGCTGGTGAGAGCATGTTGTTCTGTCAGGTTCGTACCAGTGGACCCAGGAGCAGACACGAGGCAGGAGACAGGATGTTCGAAAAACAAAGGCTTTACTGCTAGTAAGGGAGTCGATACACAAAGGCAAACAGGGAGCTACAACAGGACACGAGATGGGAAACTACAGGCTGACTAGAACTAACAGAGAAGTAGCTAGAGCAGAAGTAGCTAGAGCAGAGGTAGCGGCTGAATACGTAGAGAAACAAACTAGCACAGATCAAACAGAGAGCATGGCTAAAATGCAGGATGAGTGATGAGACACGAGGCAGCAGCAGCATGACAGGAACACAGCGACACTCCCACAAGCCTGCAAGAGAGAGAGAGAGAAACACAGAGAAGGAGAGAGGGACACATAGAGAGACATAGCGTTTTTCCAATAACACAGTTCCCATGTTGGTGCCGATGCCTGGCTGGTGCTAAGCACTGGAAATTCATCTCCAGAAGTTTTCAAAGTTGTCTTTGAGTGAAAGGGTGTGAGGTAGGGATAATTGTGGGTGTTTAATATACAACAGAACATCATCGGCATACAGGCTAATCTTATGTTTACTTGATGTGGGATGTAGATTATATGTCTTTACCTAATCTTTCAGATGTTCCTCTATTTTGCGAAATTTGTTTTTTGGTGAGCAGTGTATATGATCTTCCCTCTAGGCACAGCTTTCCCCATTAAGGAGAATCATTGGATTCTAAAAACATTTTCTACTCTCTCATTGAATGTTGTGAATTCCTTTTCTGTTGCAAGTAGTTGCATTAGTCTTCATGATAGTCTTTTAGATTACAGCAGTATGATCTCTGTGATACAAATTACAATCCATGGGTAGTTTTGTCAATTTACAGTGGGACCTGACTTTACTGCACTAGTTTAAGCCCAAGCCCATCTCCCAATTGCAAACTTTATCAGTTTAAGATACTCTGTTGCAGATTTACTTGTGCAGGGATTGTCATGCTGTGTTGTGTGAGCCAACTCCTCCTAAGTTTCAGATCACGGTAACTGATCATCAGCTCCTTCAACTATGCTTCACAGTTGGAATGAGGTTTTGGCATTGGTATTAAATGTTTTGTTTTGTTTTGTTTTGGGAGAGCAGTGGTTTCCTCTGTGATATCCTTCACTGTTCAGCAACACAATTTCAGTTCAGCATTTTTCTTATTGTGGCCTCATGAAAACAGACATTAGCAAGTGCAGAAGATGCCTAAATATCCTAAGCCTCATGAGCATCAGCAATTCTGAGGTCTTCTGAAATCTTTGATCATGGTATGTTTCTGATGCCTAGGCGCCTGGAACATTGGCTGAGCAGGGGGACAATGATGTTGGCCATGTCGGTCATTAAACTGGCTTCTTGAGAAGCCACCAGGGCAAGCTGGTGGATGAAAGCTACTTTTCAGGGACCTCTGTCTAGCTGGAGGCTAGACCATTCGCATAGATCAGCAAACTGCTGTGTAGCTTGTTTTGCCTGAACACTGCGTTCCAAGGCTTGTTGGGCTGCAGGCCCAAACATCTGGCCCGGGACTACAGGGAGAGTGTGAAGAGCCCTTCTACACATTTCTGACAGGGGAGACTGGGCCAGCCATACTTGGCGGCAGACCAGAGTCAGTGTGGACATCAGTCTGCCCAGCTCCTTAGACATGAAGGAAAAAGCCTGTAGCCTGCATCACTGAGGCTCTGGGCTGAGGAATCTGCACCAGAGGACTGCAGGGTCTGAGACAGGGCCAATACAAGGTGGGAGAGAGTTTCTGATGCAGCCCATCTGAGCCGTTGTGTTGTAAATGATAGTGAGGAGGTCATCAGTAATCAAACACTGACGCCAGGGACAGCGCACATCTGGTCGAAGGGCCTCCTCTGGCGAGACGATCAGAGAGGCAATGGACAGCTCTCCAGCGGTCATATGGTCTAGACATTGGACCGGTTTCATATCGATATTTCCTTGGCGGACCTATTTCTTTTGGAAGAATGGTGTTCCATCCTTCCAGTAGAGTTCCAGAGACTTGCAGAATCTATGTCAAGGCGCATTGAAGCTGTTCTGGTGGCTTGTGGTGGCCCAACACCTTACAGAGGCACTATGTTGGTTTTTCCTGTAATTTTACCTATCTGTAGATGTCGGTTGATACAAAGACAATGTCTAGGAACCAACCTGATGTAAGCGAGAGCACCTCGCACAAGTGAAGGTGCTAAGCTATCAGAGTAGGAAGCCACTTACCTGTTGTCAATTCTACTTATTTTATACTGAATATATTTTATATGGTGGTATATTTTCATATTGTACATATTTTACATCTTTTTTTTGTCTCAGTAAGTTCTACTGCTATTTTTCACACTTTCATAATGATACAATCCACACTGAGACACCATGTCTCATTCATATATTCCACCTAACCACTTGCATTCCATTCCATTCTACCACTCCTCCAACAAATGTTGGAATTCTCAGTTGCATATGTTTATATAAACCTATTTTCTAATATTTTTTATATCCTATTTTTTTTATCTGTATACTATTACTATTTGCTGCTGCAATAAACCAATTCCTCCTTGGGGATCATTTTAGTTGCATCTTATCTTAAAGACCATTTAAGTGTAAAAGCTAATTCTATAAGCCAGTCTCTGACAACCTCCAGAAACCTCCTTTCTGGAGGTTATTTGAGACTAGATTAGAGTAGTGGTTTTCTTCTTACAGTTTTCTGTCACAGTTACAGTTTTTCATGTTCACAAATTTCGACTGAATTGTCAGTCATAATAGTAATAACACAAACTAATTAAAGAGTTTCACATCTTTGAGTATCTGTATCTACATCAAACAGAAGGACTGAAGTTCTGTGCCCTTGATGTGCAACTGTCCTTTTACCACTTCAAACAGAATACTTGATTGCAGTGCAAGCCTAATGGCAACATGTTTACGGATTATTTCCCAAAGGTTGTTACTATGCTTCCCTTCTCCCCTCTGTTACCCTTACCTAAGCTATTGCTCTTCTTCAAACAGAGATCCGTGAGGCGTTCAAAGTGTTTGACCGAGATGGGAATGGGTTCATCTCAAAGCAGGAGTTGGGGATGGCCATGCGATCACTGGGCTACATGCCCAATGAGGTGGAGCTGGAGGTCATCATCCAAAGACTTGACGTGGATGGTAAGTTTGCATCTTCTCTCTCTTTCTACAAGTCAGTAAATTCACACAGTGCACAAGCAGGTATACACACACACACACACACACACACACACACAAACATACACATGGATTCTTTATTAAATGACTGATGTCAGAACACCTACTCAGAATGTTTTGACTGCTTGTTGCAAGTAATCCAATATATGCACTATACAGTCATGTTTGTAATCACTGCCTACTTTATCAGGTGATGGTCAGGTTGACTTCGAAGAATTTGTCACGTTGCTTGGGCCAAAAATCTCTTCCGCTACAATGCCTGATAAATTCCATGGAGCAGACTTTGATTCTGTGTTTTGGAAGGTATATATATATATATATATCATCAATCCTCATCATTATCATCATCATCATCATCATCATCATCAATCAAGTCTATACTTCTTTCCTTTATGAGAGTTAATTATTCCATTCTCTTTCCTATTTAGAGTAAGATGATATCCCTGAGTGCTTTTATGCCATTTTGTGATAATCAGCCAGCTATTCCAATTAAAATTACCATACAAACATAATGACAAGTAAAATATTAATTTAAGCAAGGGAGCATTTCCAGAGTGGTTATGATATCATGCATTATATTCCTAAATGCCTCTCTGTGTTTTCGTAATAGATTAAAATTCTCTATTTTCAAATGGCGTCTGGAGTCTACACCAGTGTTATGATAATTATGAGATACTTCATTCTAACAGCATCTTAATTACTTAGATTTGTGACCATTTTGCATAAAGAATTCTGCCAGATATCAAATAATGTAATTTATTTCAACCAGTGAGTTTGCTGAAAATGTAGGCTGTTTTTAAGCAACGGCCAGTTGAATTATCACTGATTTTTGTAGCTTATGTGCCTTGCTGAAGGGCACTTTAACTGTAGTTGTTCCTGTGCTCATGGGATCTTTCTTGGTGTTTTCTGTTATCTCAGTGTGACATGCAGAAGCTGACAGTGGATGAGCTTAAGAGACTGCTTTATGAGACCTTCTGTGACCACCTCACTATGAAAGACATTGAGAATATCATTATGACTGAGGAGAGCCATCTGAACAGTCCAGAGTGCCAAGTGAATATTGACAGTATGTCTTTTAAATACGTTCATATTTTTGTTTAACACATTATTTAGAAATAATTCAGTCTCTATGAAAATGTTCACATACCATATTTTGAGATCTCCTAATATGTTTAAATCTCTCCACAGCAAGCCCAACACAACAGGTGAAACACACATGTGTGCGGAAAAGCCTGATTTGTGCCTTCGCCATTGCATTTATCATCAGTGTAATGCTCATTGCAGCAAATCAGATGCTGCGCAGAGGAATGAAGTAAATAAAGGTTTCAGTGCAGTTTCCAACCTGTGACAAAAGGGATATAATGATGTAGACTGAATAGCATAGCTGAACCAAAATATCATACTGTCTTTGCTTATGCTCCATCGTCGTTTTCAACAACCATTTTGGCCCAAGATCCAGATGACACACCTTGACCAGACACTATAACACCTTCTCTCTATGATGGACAAAGGGATGTAATAGTTTGTTGTTCTATATGAACCACTAAATGTAGTGTACAATGTTAGTAAGAAAAAGAAATTGTTGTGGTATGTGAGAAACAAAGAAACAAAGAAACAAACAAAGAAAAAAGAAACAAAGGAAGAAACAAAGAAAGTTTCAAGGGCTGAAAAATATACAAAAAATTGATTTAAAATTCTATACTGAAATAGTAACATTAAAATGGAGTAGTTAGGTAGTAAGCGAGGCAAGATTGCAATGTATCTACTGTATTAATAGCTGTGCTGTTTCTCTGTAGCAAAATAAACAATGGCATGTCACATCAAATCAGTACCCTGCCATTTGGAAGGCACTCAATAGCCCTCAAATACAACTTTTGGACTAAAATATTGACTACAACAATGGATCGCATTCTAATTTCCTTATACCCTAAGCAGACCCTGTCAGATCAGTGCATAGTTGGACTTACAACATTCACATCCATAAATAAAGTGGCTAAAGCCTTTGTAGTCTGTTTATTCGGTGCCAAGATTAGTCGTCAGCCCAATTCTCATCCAGCTCACAATGGGCCCAATTCAGACCTTGACTTATGCACCTCACAGTAGTGACTTTCCTTATGCAATCGAAACCCTGCATTCTCTGCATACTAATAAAAGCCAAAGACATCAAATAGGATATGAATTGTTGAGTCACAAAAACTTAGTGATAGTTAAAACAAGTGATATTTAAAACAATTTGACAATTCTCTAAGACTTAAGTATCAAAATGTGTGCTGCCATTGAGGTGCTCAAGTTTTTAAGAGGTCATAAAAACAGACAGCATTACCAGGAAACATGGAAGGTGCTGTGAAAGCATGTAAATGTGCTGAGTGCACTGACTTTCCCTGATTTCTCTTTCTTTCTCGTCTTGAATGACCAAAGCTGAATTAAAGGTGCATGGTATTTAAAAGCAATGCCTCAGCAGACATAAATAGGACAAAAGTCCATGACCTGCTTTTTCATCATACCAATGGGAATTACAAAGAACCAAAGGTTTTGAAAAACATGTGCAAGCAAAAGTACGCCGCAAATCCTCAGTGTTCCCATCAAAGAGTCCAAGTCTGAATTGGACAGCTCAAACATGCTTTACACAGCCTGAATTGGGCCTTGCACGATTTCCACTTAAGACGTTCTATTTACAGAATAGATGCTTCAGAGCAAACAAAGCCACCCAATAGCTATTTGATGGACATACTCAAGGACAGCTGGGATTTGCACTGTACCTGTACCTTGGAATCCAATATCCTTAAGCCAGCTTTCATTTGTACCACTAAATTCTATGGAGAATGCATTTTACCTTGCATTTTCCCACACTAACTTTGGTACAAAATTGCTCAATAATCAAGCCCAAGGTTTGTAGGCAGTAATAAATTTCAACTTGACTCTAGTAAAATTGATTTTGGTCAGTTTTGCAGAGATGGTATGACTTTCAATGGACAGCACACTGTGGACATCACAGGAAAGATGCAGAAGGGATGACATGCAGACAAAGGCTATTGGTGCAATCCATTGTACTTGGAACTCGAAAAACAATTGACCTCCGACACGGAGAAGTGCAATAGAGCAGTCATTCAAACACACCTGAGGTCACATGAAGAAGTAAACACAATTTCCTTTGCATCAATTTTTACTTCATACTTCATGTCATTTTTGTTATGAAAACATGTTGAAACAACTTTGTAGTTTCCATTTGTAATGTAATTCGGTTGATTTGTGCTCAACGTTACGAGAGAAATCTTTACTAGCATGTGGTACTAGCCTACTAACATTAACTTTACTAGTTTACTGATATGTGCTGTTTCTCTTCACTAAAGGCGCTGTAGTAGTTGATGTAGGTCTTCTTTAGATGCTTGTGAAATTCAGAGACTTGCCATACAAACATGAGTTTGCTGCGGGCGTCCATGTTTTCCTGAGCAGATGCACTGGAACGCATTTGATTGGAAGTCGGGAATACCGACTCGGAACTATCGACTTCCGACTTGCAATGGATTGCACCATTAGATCCAAACCCATGACACTGCAACCACATGCTGTATACCCTAGTCTAGTGATCCACAGGGAACCCATACAGTACATTTCTAAAGATGTCAGGGTTTTCTAAAAATTGGTTGGTTTGTTTTGATGCCCCAAGTGAGTTTTTTTTACCTAAGCATCCTGAGATCATTTTGTAAGTCAAACAAATTCAATGCAACTCCTGGTTGTTCATGTTGCAAGCTGGACTGAAACCAATTCTAGTATTGAGAATAAAGCCAAAGTGAACAGTGAACTCGGAAGGAAATCCGAATATGAAGATATAATCCCTGCAAGAGATATCAGATAATCTACGTTATTATATGTACATTTGTACATGTACGTACATCTACGTACATTTCACATATGCAACAAGCCCAGAATGCAACTCAAATGTTGGCTTCCTCTTGAACATCACATATCTGGCAAAACATATGTAAAGTTGCATATTCACAATATACGTGCAGCTTTGCAGCATAGGCCCAACAGGTGCCAAGATGAGTTACGATGAAGGGCAATGAAAGAAGAATTATTGACCAGCTGTTTGACTTAGTAACTGTACTGTTCATAGCCAACAAGAATAAAGAGGGTATTCACTGGCAATTCACCCTATCTACCTAAACATGCACAGCACACTTGCATGAACAATAAATTAGAAATAAATGTGCGTACTTTATGTGGTCAAACTCTGATGTGTCTATTTAAATGATTATGCAAATTGTATAGTGAACATTTCAAAATAAATCTCAGTATTTGACATTTTTCTGTAAATGTCTAACTTTATGTGGATGTGCAAATGGTGTCAAAATAGTCTACATACTTTGCAGTATGCTGTGAATGACAATTTAACATATCATGAACAATGTTGTTTTGTTCGGCTTTTACATGGACCACCAAAACAACATAGTTTTGCTATTGTTTAAACTATGACATGGTTATATTTTCTTACTTGGAAAAGTGACATATTAAATCTAAGTGATTTTTATTATGAATGTAAGCATAATATTTTGTAAAATGCAGTCAGGTTTCTGATCTATAATTTCCAGGTAATCTGGAGTTGGATGGCCACGCACTTACATTAGCTTTTCCTCGTGTCAAAGATTTATTTTTCAGAAACTGTTTTCTTTACAAATGTTTGTCATATTAAAACAACTTTTACAAAATGCTATATATTTTCTCTTTTTATCTTGAAGTTTATCAAAACCATAACAGAAACTGTGTGGAAGAATAATGTTGGCAATAATAATAAAAAAAAGATATTTTATCTAGTAGCTAGTACCTGTTCATATGTGAGAACAACTTGTGTGATGTTACCTCTCCATATTAACACAACATTTAGGATGTGACTTTTGTGTGAATGTAAATTTTAGCTATTGTATTAAATAATAGTGTTAAATAAACATTTATGAAAGTCCACACTATATAGCACACTATTCTCTCCTTGCCGTGATTTAATGAATTGAAAGGTTTCAGCCCGAAGCCTTCATCAGGATGTGATGTTCGTGTCAAAGAAAATATTGTGTCCTATTCTGTATGTTACAGTGTTTAATGAGCAGGTTTATATACAGTATGTTGACAGATTGTCTGATATTTATTTTTCTCATGTGTAATTTGGACTGTAGATTCTTCTGTGCTTATGTAACTCACAGTATTAAGATCAAAAACTGTGAGCTCTGATACCTTGTCTGAAAGTGAAATCAAAAAAGATGGGAAATCAATTTTAGGTAAGTGGACTCTTGGTAGAAAATAACCTGCCACTAAGTTTATTTTTGAATGGAAATGACATGTCATTTATACTGTAAGTATTAATAAAAATATATGCAATATCTACATAGAAAACAAATGGAAAATCTCTCTCCCCTGTAACAAAAGTAATAAAAGTTCTTTCTACGGTTAATTTTTGTTGTACCATCCTACAGTGTGGCATTATTTTTGAAGAGAATATCCTGTTGTGCTTTTTATTTTTTTTATGTACTGTAACTGAACATATACTGGTTACTGCATCAATTATACCTTGTCTAAGTGGTGTCTTGATGCATGTAGTCTAATAAACATGAAGGCATCAACAGCCGCCTGTTTTGTTTTCATTTGTAAGGTTTACAAACGTGGTGTACTAACATCGAAAAAATATATATATTATTTTTTATTACTTACATAACTTAAAGCACTGTATGACAAATCACAAAATAACATATTATGTCATCAAGTCAACTCAAGTCAACTCAAGCCAAGTAGAGTTTATTGTCATTTCAGCCATACATGTAGCACATACAGCCAAACGAAATGTCGTTCCTCACAGGACAAAGGTGCAAAACAACAGTACATGAGACATGACATAAAATACAACCAACATAAAATATAAATAATATAAAATATATAGTAGAAAAACAATGTGCTGAGTAGTGGTGTCAAGTGTAAAGTGACCCGTGCAGGGTGTGTGTGTGCATGTGTGTGTGTGTGTGTCAAATAAGGCATGTATGTTTTTTGGGTAGCACTGAGATGTTGAGCAGTCTGACAGCCTGGGGGAAGAAGCTGTTGCGCATCCTGATGGTGCTGGCTTTAATGCTGGCTTTGACCTCCTGCCAGACAGCAGGGGGTAAAAGAGTCTGCGAGATGGGTGGGAAGAGTCCCCTACGATGCTGGAGGCTTTCCGTGAAATTCTGAATTCCTGAACATCTTATTCCACCATTTATCCTCTCACCCAGGAGGGAGAGGAGTAAAGACCTGGTGGCATGATGACCCAGTCACTGCTGGGATCGGCATGCTACCACCTAGTAGCAGAGCAACGCGCACACCCTGGGAAGTAGGAATGAACATTTCCTTGAAGCTATGGTGGTGGATCTCTTGCATATCCCATAGTAGCCTGTACACTAGAACCATGATTTTGAATTTGACACAAGGACGGTGTTGCCGTAGTCTAGACGTCAGAGGATTAGAGTTTAAATAAAGACCCCAGTTTAGGAATTGTCTGTTTTAGTTGGATGTTGTACAGCACGCGTGTACAAGATCAGGTTGTGGCTATGATGTGAGCCAAGTTTTATGAGGTATCCTAAGAGGGATCCAAAGTAGCTGCAGTGAGCGTGCAGGCTATTGAATGTCCATGCACAATAGATTCAAATTACTGCCACAAATGAATGAAAGCATTAATCTGGGGCAGGAACAGGTCAATGGCCGGGCGTATACGATCGAGGGGCTACACACAGAGGATCTAAATGAAAGACCCCACGTGAGAGAGGTTTCTATTGCTGCACAAGAGAGACAGAGAAGGGAAACGAGAGCCCAGCGAGGGCCTGCTCAATTTTGAGTTGAGTAAAGAACACTTTCAGGTGATGTAACGCCCTCTGGCGGCCATAGTGGAGGATCACAGCTCTTGGCAGTGGCTATGAACAGATCTGACTGAATGGACTCAACAATCTTTTTCAGGTATCTCTCTTTTTCTTGCCCAGTTACTATATTTGTATTTAAGTCGCCATAGCTTGCATGAGTGAGCAGACAAGACCACATGCAAGAGGGATGTAATGCCCACAAGGGAAAGACAGAGCCTGTTCAGTTCGTTCATATGTGAACTTGATGAGCTCCCTCAATTCAGATTGCTGCTATTCCCACCATTTCTTTATTATTATTGTGACATAATATGTAACTGTGATACAGAACATGCCTTCATGTGTGACATTGATTCATGCAATTTGTAATGCGCATTTAGTATTAATAGAGACCTGTTCCTGCATTTCCTTGCCAGAACGTTTTAGCTTGCCTAGACGTAATAGCCTGAGTATCGGACCTGTTATTTGCCAACCTGTTTTTGAACCCTTGCCTGTTTTCTGACCACCCTTCTGCCTGCTCCCTACTGATCCTGTCTGCCTGCTCTCAACTCCGGCCTGCTTTCTCCTGACTACGTTTTTGCCTGCGGTTTTTGGTATTGACCTGGACTGTCTTGACTAAGTTTTGGATCTCACACTAATAAATTGGTGTTGAACTTTTACTAGCGAGTCTGTTCTAACCTCATAACATTAAATCCTTAACTAACCCTCAAATCTTAATGAAGATATCCCAAATAAAGAAAACACACAAATAAATATGAGATACTTAATTAAGAAAACTGGTTATAAAACTCATAACCCTGTATGCAAAAATATGTGAACTCCTTCAATCACTAACTTAGTGATGTCTTCAAGTAAACGTCTCCTGTAGCCACTCATCAGCCTCTGGCATCCTCCTTGAGGGATTTTCATCCATTTCTTCTTATAGAACTCAACCAACTCAGTGAGGTTTGAGGTCTCAGATGAACAGGTACTGATTTAGGTCAGGACTTTGACTGGGCCGATGCAAAACATTAGACCAGTGGTTCTCAATAATTTTTTCTATTTTTTCTCATTTCTAATAACTTTATTTATATAGTATTGTAACAGAGTTACAAAGTGCTTCACATAAGTTAAAAAGAAACAGCTGATAACAGGAATAAAAAGATAAAACAAAATAAATGATGATGAAATGACAAAAATAAAAACATGGCTAGGTCCAACAATCCCAAAAAATAAAACTAATTTAAAGTAATTTAAAAGTAATTTAAAGCTGGACAGTGGGGACACAAGGTAAAAGTCAATCAAAGATGGTTTCCGTAGTTGATTTAAAAGATTTAAAAGATGACACCGAGCTGGCTAGCCTGATTTCCTCGGGGAGGTCAATCCAGTCAAGAGTTGATTCTGTGTTTTTTTGCGAAAACCTAAATCAATTCTAAAACTACACTCTGCCTTGCCTGACCCCTGCCTAGTTTGGCTGCCTGTATCTCCTGCTTTACATTCTAGTAAAGCATTGAACTAATTTATCATCTGCCTCCTCATGTCTGCATCTGGGTCCAACCTTCCCTAGCTATTACACCCACAAAATTAGATTTGACAACATAATTAATAAATGGTTCAAAGGAAATTGCTAAGATCAAAGACCATGACAACCATGGTCTGTAACTTCACTGCCTAAAAGAGCCTTAACAGACTGAACCTGTAGTTCATTGCTACGGACTCCTGCAGTAGCTTATGTAATAGTGCAGGTGTGAGTGGTTGGGTACATTGCCTCCTCACAGCTGTTAAAACATTACTAATATGCTTTGGAACATTACTGTGGTATAGTCTGTGTATCACTTGTACCATCTGCTACTCTGTTATTGTCTACATTTGGTGAGCAGAAGACCACCCAGTTTGTTGTCACAATGAAATTTGAACTAAGCACAACTCAGCTTGGGTTAGCCTAACACACCAAAACAATAAATAATTTTCTAACTGTTATCATGTTACATATTTTAGCTCTCTACAATCCCCTTTGAGGAGTGTAACAAAAACAACATCAAAAAGTTGGAGCTAATTGCTTCCAGTTAAAGCATTCATAAGGCACTTTCACAGGTAGTTTAGATAGATTTTAGACTGAACAAAAAATACAAAGCACTTGAACAGCCCTTTCTACAAATAAGCCACTTCAGGTAACAACACATGCACTTTTTTCTTTGTTTTTTTTTTGTTTTTTTAGAATAAACACCAGCAATCAGTAGGTTCAGACAGACACTAAAAACATTTGTCTATCAGAGGGTGCTGTTCACTCAATAACCCATGAGTAAACAAAGTCTAACCACTGGCTAGAAAGTAAGGGTGCCCAGTAGCAACAAGACCAACAGGGGAAGATACTCCCTTGTAAAAATTAACCGCAACAACAATGAACAAGCAACAACAAGCACCCGAACGTGACCATTACCTAAACTGTATTCCTTTGGCAGCATTAGCAGCCCACTAAGACGGCAACAGGCTACTTTTTGTTGTTAAATTGGAATATTGCAAAATAATCTGGCTCAGGCTGACAAAGGTGTATTTGTGTTGCAAGCTAAGTAGTTAGGGATATTTGTAAAGAAATATATTTATTTTTTATTATTATTATTTTTTAACAGCTGTATGGGCCACCACTCAAAACTAAAGCCTAGCATAAAGTATGCATCGCCATTTTACTGGTGCGATTTTCCAGTGTAAAAAAACAGCTGGCTGCACTTCACGGCGCTTCCGTATCCGGGGTGAACCCAGCGTTACACTCTCCGCTAGCACCACACGTGTTGTTGTTTGCCTGTGTAGCGTAAATATCATATCATATCAGATCAGTGCAGACTTGCGTACTCGCCAATACCTGATCAAACATTTTAGGCTATTTCGGAGGCATTTCCGATACTGGTATCGGTATCGGAACAACTCTATTTTTCATATTGTCGTTTTTCAAAAAAACTTATGTAGGCAAATATAGTGGTTATCAGAAATTTAAGATTCCAAATATCGAAATTGGTATTGTGCCAAAATTCTCATATTTGTTGGCTCTACTTGGTAGGACAATCTTTTATAGGCATACGTGTGCAAAGAAAACATGGAAAGGGTACAGGTACAGTGAGACAATGGAATGCTTACAGACATACTGCGAACAGTGTTTGGTCCTAGTTGTGACTCAGTAGATGGGCTTATAGAAGATCTGACCACTGAGAAACCTGCGTTTCAGCTCCTTCCACAGCAGGCTGCGCTCTCTCTGGGACCCCTTCATGATGCCCCGGTTTTCTTGAGCACGGCGAGACAGGTAGGGAATGACCTCGTTCACTGGGCCATATGGAACATACTTATAGACTGGGAAACCTGCTTGACCTTTTCACACAACACAGCAACATAATACAAGGAGACAACTGTTAGACTGCAGGAGAAAAACATGGCAAGCAAGCTGGTTTCACTTGAAAAAGACAGGGATTTGTTGAAGTGTTACAAAGGTTACAGGTTGAGAGCGTTCAAATGCTGATGTCTGCAGGGAGCATGTTACACATTCCACATGAAGTGATGTAAACCTCTCTGATTACACAACTTGGGAATTGGTTTCAGTATCTGAGCAGAAAGCACATACCTAGTGGGAAGCTGATCTGGTCACACATGCCCAGCAGCTGTCCAAAGTAAACTTTATTCTCAGTGGGTGAAAGGCCCATCTCATTCATTCTGAAATGACAAAACATACATGATACAAGGCAAAGTATACTTTCATAATGAGCTGGACTGTGATATTCCATCATTGCTGTGACGTTAATGAATTTTCTTTTTATAAATCCTACAATTACACAGGAAAGCTCAAGAAAAATACATGTTTATTTACAGCAATGCCCTGTGCATTAGTTTGAACCATTAAGATAGGTGCTCCACCAAACTAAATATGCAGTTCCTAAGCCAATCTGTTTTTAGCTTTTCTCCTCACAGGCATGAGGCCAAGCTTACTTTTCTAGTGTAAATTTCACAGTGTCTTCATTGTGGGATGCAACCATGATATTGGCCTTTCCGTTGTGCTCAATCTCCTCCAGCAAATACTCCAAACACCTTCAGAAACACACAAGTGGCAAGGAAGCTGGTTAGAATAAAAATATTCTCTCTCTCTTTACTGGACCACAAAAGGCCAAGCTAGTTTGACACCAACAACAAGGCTCTTACTTATGATACATCTGGTTGGTAGCCTCATAGTCTGGGTTAATGGGGTCTTCATAGCCAATCTCCTTGGCCCTGTCCCTCTCTTGGTACATGTAGGCTCCACGGACCAGTTTGGCACCAAAGTGCCAGCCCTCCCGTCGTGACAGCTCAACATCTACAGTCACATTGTCATAGGCTTCCTAAAAACATGAATATTTAAACAGACCAAAATATTAAACAATTTATTAGACAACTTTCTAAAGACTATAAAGATGAAGGATAAATTAAAAGCAAAGGCCCGCTTTCTATCAAAACTGAATTACAGAGCAAAAACTATTCTGTTGCACATCCATTATAATTGCCCTACAAGATAGGTTAGGCTGATTTGGTTTGTCTATGTGGGTCCATGTAACATCATAGGATGAAACTAAACATAAATAGGGGGCCTCCTCATAAAGGGAAACAAGATTTCAAGGGAAAATTCCTCAATCAAAAATCTTCCCAAAGCTAGAATGATGTCACTGATCTGCAATATCGTCACACCATGGGTGTGTCTTGTACTGACAATGCATGGGAGGTTGCCTTTGTGGACATAAAGTATTTGTTTAAGCTTATCTACCCAAATGAGTTGTATTATTTCATAGTAGCGCTAGTTGTGTTAGCAAATGTACCCATACTAACACTGCTGCCTCGAGGCGACTGGTTGCCCCGTCCCTCAGAGGTCCCTGCAGCCGCTCTACACGGTCACGGCTCTTCTCTGTCCTGGCCCCACAGTGGTGCAATGAACTCCCCACTGATGTCAGGACAGCAGAGTAGCTGTCCATCTTTCGCCGACAGGCTGAAAACCCACCTCTTCAAGAAACACTACCCTGACCCTTCCTCTTAGCACTTGCTTATTTGTCTTCACTTAACTTTTCTGAGCTCTTGTTTATTAGCTCTTGTTTATTTGCTTCACTTCCTTGTCTCATTTGTTTAAATAAAAAGTAGGTAGCTAACTTTTACTTTTACCTTAGCACTGGTTCTGCTCTTAGATGCTTGTTTAGGAAGGAAATGCACTTATGATTTCTGGTGACTAGTAGTTCTCTTACCTACCTATGTTGAATGCACTTATGGTAAGTCGCTTTGGATAAAAGCGTCTGCTAAATGCCTGTTATGTAATGTAACAGTTTCTACAAAATGATGTTTTTTACACGATTGGCCAAAATAATAGGTCTTGTCTCACCTTGAGGTAGCACTGGAAGGTGTTGAAAATGATGGCCTTTTCTCTGTTGAATTTCCTTTGCATTTCGAGGGTCAGTCTGCTAATGGCTGGCTGGAAATATGTCTGCTCAGCATCCACCATTAGCCTTACCCCATTCTCCATGGCATGCTGGTGCACACATACACATTGTATTGTATTTCAGTTCATGCTGCTGTCATTGACAGTCATTATATGCACAAGATAAACAGGGGTTCAGCACCGCAGTAAACACATTTCATTCCTGATATCTTTGCTTTTTGTAAATGTTACAGAACTTTTCAGATTAGGGCTCATCTGTGAATGACAGCCAAATTCAGAAGTCAACATTTAAAAACACAAAGAAAAGTATCAGATAAGTGGCCAATGGCAGCATCTTTCCTTAGTAAATCATCTGGGATCCAAACACGGTTGTTTGGTTTTAGCTTGATTAACCTTTTGTCAAGCAGATATACTCTAGTAGGTTAGGAGACTCTTCCTGGGCGGTGTCCTGGCCTGGGCTGGGATGAACACGTTCGGTCATGCTCATCTTAGTTAGCCACAGGGCAAATTAAGTGCTGCTGAACATTTGGCAGCGAACATGTGTTTTTGTGGAGTGGCTGCCTAATGAAATGAAAACAGCTTTTTGAAAAATGCCATTTGGAAGTAAAACCTGTTATCGTGTAATAAAAATGACATTAAATGTAATCATATTATTAGGAAAACGCTAATCAGTTGAGTATTATTGAATTATTTAACAAATTATTTATTAGTTTTTATATATTTCTGTATTTCTTCATATAATTATTTCATAAAGGCATATTTATTTATTTTATTTTGACACATTAGGTACTCCAAATTATGTTGCCTCACCTTGGCCAGAACATCGACTCTCTGCAGCATTCTCTTCATCTGCCTCTCCTCCTCAACTGTAAACTTTTTCAACAGAGGCTCCAGCTTGCCAGTCTACACAGCCAACACACAATACATTGAATCAGTTAGCTTTGGCTGCCATGAACTCCTTTGTCCTTTGTCATACTCAATGCATACATGCATTATAACCTAAATAAGTATTTGGATAAACCCAGAATGTGGACCTGGGTGTTACGTTAACAGTGACTCACCTCTAGGTTTGGGACCGTCAGCAGATTGGACATTTTTGTTGTATCATTTATTAAGCTATTCCAGTCAAGCAGATCGATAGTCCTGGGGAATAAGAAGCAAGAAAATGATAATCGCAATGTTTTAAGTTCTAACAAAATAGTCTGTCTATTAAATGGTCTTCGCAATATAAATCTTAAAATAAAAGCTTGAACCCCTACAAACACTGTTTGCAGCTACATTTCATGGTGACCTACTGCCGCCTGCTATCTGAGATATAATGAATATGAATATTACAAATACAATTTAGTGCAAATCCATAACAGGAGTATATCACAACTGTAAATTATCAACTATGATCATTATTATGGTACTAATGAGTGAATGCTTTACCCTGATGAACCCAGTTTCTCTCCAGTAAACCAATTCTCAATGTCATCTTTGCCTCCAACACCCAGCTTGGTCAAATTCTCCTAAAGGGAGATATTCCAATGATTTAAAAAATACTTTGCATTTATTTTCAGATTACACATTACTAGATAAGATAGGTTAGATGAGATATTCAAAAGAAACAAACACCAGGGTAAAAAAAACATTCTTTTAGCATTTATCTTAAAATGGTACCGAAAATAGGCTATTTTAATAAGCCCACATCTGTCTTTGCTCCAGGCAGGACCCACCTTCAGTTGTTCCACGTCCAGTTTTTGTTCCAAAGCTGTCATTCCAGATATTCCCTGTTGTGCTGCTAGGATGTTAAAGAACCGTCTCCATTGCAACAGGACTTCTGAGAACTGGAGCTGTTCAGAAGCAGAACAATTCAGCAACTATAGTGGTTAGCCCAATATGGATGGGCTTGGTTGGCAAATGTGATTATTACTTTTTGTTAATTTTAGCCCCATCCAGGGCAATCATGCTGCAGTCTTGCTACTTCATATTGCCTTTGGGCATGCATGCATGGGCATGCACCCCGGTGCAAGTAAACAGACACACTTCACGTTTTACAGTGAACCAGACAAAAATATATTTTTCCTTAGTATTTCATATTTCTTATATTTTCATCAAAGGCAACTAATTGTGATTACTTATTCCTTCGTCGTCATTACATTCATGTATTACAATGTATGTAAAATAGTTGTTGTTGCAGGTTGTTATAAATCTATTGGTAGAGATCTATAAATCTATTGGTCGAGATCTTTCAAATGACGTGTCATTCATCACTCTAGGCCCTACCAGTCTGCTAATACACTGCCACGTAAACAGGGACAGCCGATTGAAGAGTATTATGCACAACTTTCATTACGCAGGCTGATAGCATGATTGTTATCTGTCTATGGTTCTGGAGCTATCCGTGATTCATTACACTGGATTCAAAACATGGCTCTTCCCACATAAAGTTTTCTCCCTGGTCCAGTGGGGTTTTTTTGCCCTTTTTGGGTACCGTATTGAACTTTCAAGTGCTGATGGTATTGGAGGCAACTAACAGACTTTGTGCACAGTGATGTGGGAATGTGTGATGGTACTTATTGCCTCTATCTGTGATTTGGCAAAACAAAGAAAAAAACATCTGGAAAATAAGTAAAATAACAGGAGCATGGCTAATATATAATTACCCTTGTTACCTAATTCTAACCCCATCCAAATGAGGCAATTTTAAAAAAAATATCAAGAAATAAAGTTACACTTACAAGGAATTGTGGGCGGCCCAGGGCAGTCATTTTAATGGCAGAAAATCCATCTGTAGAGCTCCCTCCTGAAAATCAAAACCATAACTATTTTTTATGCCATAGCAATAATGGCAATAAGTTCCAGATAGCAGTTAAAACCGCATGATCAACAGCAATAACATTCATTTATTTTGTCTTGTTTAGACTACTCTAACTTATGTTTATTCCCTGCCAGTCATGGGTGGTAACACATTACTCAGTGACTTATTACAGTACTATAATTACTTTCCTCAGTAACGAGTCGTGTAACAAAGTACTATTTCAATTTCAGTTACCAATCAACGTTACTTTTGTTATCACCCCTTCATACATTTAACTTTAATAAGCCAATCTCCTAAATCTATTAAAATGTAGGTTCCTTAAAATGCAAACACTACTACTACCATTACTACTATTAATGCTACTACTGCTACTACTAGTACTACTACTACTGCTACTACTAGTACTACTACTACTACAACTACTATTTCAGTTCAAATAGAAAAACTATTTAAAATACCTTTAAAAAATTAAATTTCTACTTTTTACTTTTTCAACCATAAGCAAGCACACAAATTGTCTTCAGAAAATTCAACCTTTTCTAGTTTATTACTGACATTTATATTTTCAACTGTTGCAATGTATGTATGTATATCACTTTATATCAATACTTTTGTGCTACATAAATATAATAATATCATGATTATTATTATTAGACCTAATTCAAAGATGTAATTGTTCTGAATTATGAAAATGTCAACTAACCAGAGGCTTTAATACAGTTTATGAAAGTCTCCAGTTGTTTGTCACACTTCGCTTCATCTGCGTAGAAGTAGGTGCGAGCACTGATCACACCCCCACGCCTGTCCCCAAACTGACGATGGGCCTGGTACTTCTTCTCGCGATGATCAACATCTGGAGTCAAAGGACAACAAGATTAGTTGCTTGTCTTGGCAACAGAATTGTCACCATGAACCCCAAGACTACTACGGGGAAGAAGACAGAAGAAATACTGAACAGAAAAACACATCACCACCATTCAACATCAACTAAAATAATGTGGTGCAGATATCTGGAAATCTGATTAATTTTAGTGTGAGAACATGTAGTTGTGTAGACCAGGCCAGAGCGTCATGATGTCAAGATCAAGCTCTCAAGGAAGCCTCAAGTGGTAAGGGAAGGAGGATCTTGATGATAATTCTGGTAATGATATTAGCTCAGATATAACTTTCAATTTTATCATGACATACCATCAAAACGTTTTTACATTTTTCAACTTCTCACCGCTGGAATGTGTAGTCAATTGAATCACCTTTAAGCTTGAACTTTTTATCTTTACATGAATTCACCAAAATGTTTTAATATGTCAGTTAATTTTTGAACTGACACAAGCAAGGATGTTTTGAGGAACTTTAGTGAAGTGAAAAGTGAATTAATAAATGAAACTTTTAGTCCATAGTCAACAGCCACCCTCACAAATAATCTATATATATCTGACAAGGGAAAACTAGGTTATGGAAAAGTAAAAATAGTCCCAAACAGTCGTAAATGACCATTAGCATGAACCAGAGAACTAGTACCAAACAGGCTAATCCACCATGCCTGTCAAACTGGAAATATTAGTCCTGACATTTAGCATGGAGTCTGGAGTGTAGCATTTAGGGCTTGCTGAAGTATCCTGAAGTGACAGAATACTATCAGCAAATCAGTAATGAAGCCTTCCCCATGAATCATATGAAAATGGTCTTGCTCACACGGCCAAATGACAACTGTTCTTTGTTTGATGAGAAGCAAAAAATGACACTGCATTGAAAATATTACATGTTTTAACAATCAACATTAGTTTCTACTGGTATACACACCTGGACTTTCTTTCTCTGCTTCGGACACGCATGAACTGAAAGAGAGGGAAAGCTTAAAAATTAAGATTAAAATAGCAAAAATGGCTGTCATTGCAACTACCTACTACTTTAAATCACAGTTTACTTTTCCATACAATAAGACAAGGAACGGGGCCCATCACATGTCATGAAACATGATGTAACAAGATAATTGTTACATCATGTTAATCAAAGTAATGATTCTTCAAAGTTCAGTCAAAAAGTTCCATGTTTCAAAATCTCCTTTCCTAAACATGTTATGACACAAGAAACACTCGGGGTCAAAGGTAATGGTAACCTGACTCTCCATATTCAGTTGACTAGTTCAGCTTGAACATGTTTACATGTTGTGAGAAAATCCACCATTAAAACATGACACTGTCACTCACAAGCGCGTTAACATTATTGTCAATTTGTGTATAAAAAATCAATAAACAAGTTCATAAAAAAAAGAAAATCCTCCATTAAAATTATTAATGTTATTTCCTCTGCAGAACATTACATAACACCGTCCTGGCGTGCCATGAAAGGCTGTATTACATTACTCTGAAATGCCTGCTGGTACTGCATCACATTCTAGCAGTCAATAATCTGCTCCCACAGCTCAACCAATCAGAAGAGAGGGGTCTGTCCCAGTTGACCAATACAGTGTGGGCACTGTTTTGCTATTGCATGTGAATAATATAATATGTGTTTTTATTAGTCTGTTGGATGAAACACTGCTTTATCTGCTAAAGTGATAAGCACTGTAATAGATGCTGCTCTGACCTGTAGAGATGAGAGAGGATAAGGATGAAGATAGACGTGAAATAAAATAATACCTCAATAATACAATAGCTTTTTAAAGAATACCAATGGGAACCTGGAGAGAAACAATACATTTCCTAAAAGAGGATGCTAGTTTCTCAAATTCATTGACAAAGAAAACAAACCTCAGTGTTTTGATTGGATGCTGCCTTCATCTGTAGTTCAAACAGCAATTGTATGCGTTTGCGAAACTACCCTGAGCAGTGTTGTCAGTGTCAGTCATGTTACACAACTGTCATAAGATACAGAACAGAAGTATTTAGCTACCATAAAGTTTTAAAGATATTATTGTTCTGAATGCTCTAGCCCTGTACTAAAGTCTAAAAAACTCTTATGTAAGTAAACAGTAACACTTTAGCATAAAGAATACAAGCTGTTATTTTTTACTTTTGAATTTTAGTGTGGGTATAAGCAATTAAATGTTGTGATTTAATAATTAAATAGGTAAGTGATTAATTATAGTAATTAAATAGGTAAGTAATTGAATTAAATACCAAATATATAGTAAGTTATAAATGCTTAATTAACACTTAGAAATTACTGTATTGTATGTGTGCACCTTTAAAAGATATTGCATACTATGTAAACCTCAATCCTCAAAACCTCACATCTTATCCTGGAAACTGTCAATGATTTCACAATAAAGTGCACGTGGTATTTGCTCAACACCAGGTCAGATGAACAACCCACTTACTCCATCTCCTTCTTCTCTGCCTCCTCTTGTGTCAAGTCTTCTTCCACACTGTAGTCCAATACTGCCCCCACCCCAAAGGCCTGATTCTTCTGAATCAGGGGTTTGATGGCGTTGTGGTCTTCCCCTGCCACAAATTGACCATAGAAGGTCATCTTCATCAGCTTCTCAAATACCCGCTGGCCAAAGAGCTTCTTAGTTAGTTCCATCAACTGAAATCAAAACATGACAAAACATTCCTCAGTCGTTCACACTTTTTACCAATACAGATATGATACCTCCCCAGGTAAGCCTAACACTACGTTAGAATGTGCTTTAACTTCCCTTTTTCTACATGTGGAGCAAATAAGTTTGATTAAGCCAAACTGGCCATGTCACGCATTTTGTAGTTAACACTAAACTATCGAAGTCACATTAACAAAACTCACCTCCTTGTTCTTGTCGACAAGGAAGTCAGATGTACAAAGCTTGAAGACCAGGACACTTCGGAGTAGTTCCATGTTATCTTTGCTTTTGTAGGCTTCTTCAGTGTTGTCGAAGTCGACGGCAATTTTATTTGCCTGTGCAACTTTAACATTTTTGCTTTGTGTTATAAGCTCAACCGGAACAGTTTTCACCACCGCACACTCATCAATCTGCTGCTCTTTCTCTGCCAGTTCCTGGCGTTTGTTGGATGCGACTGTTGATCGAAATCTCCCAGGTGAAATTCGTATTTTCTTGATATTGTCCGAGTTTGCCCTAACAAGAGCAGTTACAAACTTAGTGTACGACATTAGTGTAGATACAGAATATATATATATATAACTTAAGTTCTCCAAAAGTGTAGCAGTTTCCCTGTGTCTGGGGTACGCAGAAGTAAACGACGCTCGCGGACAGAACGTGCGTCTGTTGGTGGCATGTGTTTTGTGTCTGGGGAAGGCACACCCACGAGAGCGATTGGTGGTCGCAGTCCATGACGTAATCAGAACCGCTTCTTAGAGGGGCGTAAAAGGCCCTGCACATGTCTTTCTTCAGTTACCTGATACCGAGGGAATCTACCGTTGATAACATGCTCGATAACATGTTACATGACAACATGTTGCAATGGGATTATTGAATTTTCATTTCATTTTTTAAATTATGACTTCAATGTTACACACATCGTACATCAATATATAGTACACAAAAAAGTTGTAATAATTTGATAGCATTTGAATTTTGTTAACCATAAAGTGTGACTTTGAAAATGAAATGTCAAATGGCTTTTCTTCTCGTCTGCGAATGTGCATACCAGTACATGAAAATTCAAATGCAAATCAGATTATTGCGTTTAAATTGTCATATTGACTCAAATAATGCATGCAAAAGTGAAAATGCTATTCTGGGATTGCATTTTCATTTTCCAATTTGCATTAACATGTTGATTAAGTTGACTATACGCCTCCATACTAGAGTTGTACAGAATTTCATGCTTAGCTAGCTGACTAGTGAGAGAAAAAACAGTATGTCTTAATGTCTCGTAGACATCGGAATATGATCATGGTTTGTCTGCTCAAGACAAAACGTCTTACACAGATAAATTCACCCTTTCTGATGGAGCTAACCTGCCAGATCCCTTCCCTCCTGTCAGTGGGTGTGTGAGCCTTGCGTAAGTTACAGTACCTGATAAAATGTTCTCAAACACAGGAATTTCCTATGAAGTCATCCGTCCAGTCAGTTCAGCGCAATAACCTGCACTGAAATCCATTTTTTTTCTGACAGTATTCTATAAAAATGATGTTCCCTATTTCATCTCTTTCTGTTTTGACAGCCAACAGCACAACAGGACATTTTCATATTGTCTTTGCTCCTTAATAGTAAATTTTATCAGAGTGTTTGCCAGTCTTAACATTACTCACGCCTGTCTTTTTGCAACCACTTTGAGCGGTGATATAATCATTGATGTTGCACTGGAAATATCTGCACTGGAAATATTGCGACATCACATCATATCTTTCAGGAGGACTAAGGCACCAATCACCCCCATTTCCATCCGGGGGAGGACGTAGACTTGGTGCAGTCCTACAGGTACCTAGGAGTGCACCTGGATAGCAAGCTGGACTGGAGTGGGAACACTGAGGCTACATACAAGGGCCAGAGCTGACTCTACTTCCTGAGGAGACCCAGGTCCTTCAATGTATCTAGAACCATGCTGAACGTGTTCTATCAGTCGGTGGTGGAAAGTGCCCTTTTCTTTGCGGTTGTGTGCTGGGGCAGCAGCATAAAAGCTTCAGACACCAACAGGATAGACTAACTGCTGAGGAAGGTGGGGTCTGTCCTGTGGGCCAGCCTGGACCCGAAGGTGGTGGCTGAGAGGAGAATGTTGGTCAAACTGCTGGCCATCATGGACAGTGTCTCTCACCCACTTCACGACACTCTGGCCAGGCAGAGGAGACGTTCAGCAGCAGACTCATCCTGCCTCAGTGTACCACAGAGCAACATCAGAGGTCCTTCTTGCCCGCTATCAGATTTACAACTCATCCCTGGACTAACAATCAATCCCCTGGATGCTTGGAACTGAATAAAATCCACCATATATACTGAATATGTTGCATACACAAACAATATATTAATATCTCTTTGCACTTTGGACTTATAAGCTTGTAAGTACTTGGAACCAAGTTTGACCTTTCATGAAAAAAATATTTTCAATTGTTAAGAAATTCAATGGATTCCTTTTCATTACATCTCTTGCTGATGTTGCAGTGCTAAAACTGCCAATCGTGGTACCACCTCAGCTGCGTTATAAAACCTTGGTGTCATTTGCAGTGAAATTGGACTTCATTTTACTTTTCCCAAAATATTGATGTTGTTAAAACATGCCTTTACTATCCACCTAGAATTGGATTGCATGTTTCTCTGCAAAATAAAAAATATGCGTCACCCGCCCAACTTCCTCTTGCAGTTCATGCAAAATCATCTTATAGGTGCTTTAAGCATAATCTTGCAGGTACACAGAGGTTGTAGCCAACTGCATCGGATGGGCCTCCATATTTCAGTGCTGTGAACTACTGTATATGTAGTTGCTGCCTCGTTAACGTTGTTGTTGACGTACTAAAAAATGAACAATGCAACACAAACACATATTTGATATCCAATGAGTTTGTCTATAAAGCTCATAAAATCTCCAGCACCATTATTTGGCTATGGTGTACGGCTTAGGATAAGCATGACAGGTTATCACATAATAAGAAAAAACAGGATATAGTAAAAGGATGTAATCAATGGGCTTAGACAATACTTGCATTAGTATAAAGATGTGAACACAATGATGTAAACAATGATTGCGCAACTATAAATAAAACATTGGGAACTTTGTATGACATTGACACATTTTGTTTAATTTAACTTTTCATTTACAAGTTGAAGGTAGGGAGGGCATCACAAGCAATGACAGGGGACAGGCAAGTTGACAGGAAGCATTACTCCATATGTATGATGTTCTAACCAGTCTTTTTAGCTCCCATGGGATTTCTGGTAGCCTGCAGCCAGTCTAGACGTGACTTTCAGGACAATATCCGTGTTGACTGTAACTCAGGTGTGGAATCCAAGAAGAATGGATCATGGAAGTGTGAGAATTGCTTCATTTCTGTCACAACTTCAGGTCGCGTCCTATTCCTCGTCCTTGTTCTCGTAATTGTGCTTGATGTGTTTCCACAGTTTCTGTAATGAAACCAGAAAGGTGACGTTACACAAACGTAACATTTGATATCAATAGACAGGTTGTAGCAAACCGACACTGAATTTGTAGACCCGAACATAACCCGCTATTTAACGCTAGCGAGCAAGCTAACCTAGCTAACTTAGCTAGTTCGTCCTCTACTCAGGGTCAGTGTACAAGAGGCAGTAAAATAGCACGGGACACACTTACCCCCCGATTCATTTGCTCAAAAATAGCATCGCCCCCTTGGTCAAACACCCGTTCAAAGAAGACTGCTCCAACTATAATGGTTATAGCGAAGGTAGACGTTCGCCTGAAGAGCAAATTGTAGACAGATCTTGCCAGCGCCATGATGAAGAAGCTGTAGGCTTTTCTTCTTCGTCTTCTTGAATTTTAACGGCGGTTGGCAACCAGCATTAAGCCCATTATCGCCATCTTCTGTTGCGGAGTGTGGACCAGAGTATCTGTATTATAAACATCACACCTGTTTCTTTGATACACTTTTAAGAATATCCAACTACATGAACAGCAAATGTTCATCAAATTCAAAATCTTCTTCAAATTAAACTCTTGTTTACCAGCTTCTCTCAACTATGTAAACATGCCATCCATCCGCTGTACATCCTGGTACTATCACCTAGTACCGTAGTTTTTTTTTAGTATTTAGGCCCTTGTGTTTAGTATTTTGTATCTTGCATTTGTATTTTGTACATTGTTGTGATACTGTTACGCTGCTGCAACCCCTGAATCTCCCCCTGGGAATCAATAAGGCATCTATCTATCTAACTCTGTTTTCATCTTTCCCATTCATATTTCTTACAGTGAATTATAACATGTTCCACCTGGCACTGGTCGCATAAACCTGTGGCATGTTTCCCAACAAGCTTTAGTTTTGTTCAGCTTGCTATGCCCAAGTCTTAATCTTTCATTATATTAACCTTGTTCTGGAGATGATAAATGTCTTATTAATTAAGTGCTTTAATTAACCTTACTACATTAATTTTACCTACACCTCCATCCTCAGTGAACCTAACAATGATGTGATGTTTTCCTGGCATCTGCTCCTCTACTTCGCTCTCCTCACTTTCCAGCTCACTTTTCCTACATTTCTTGCCATCTGCCCTCCTTTCCTCATCCTCCACCTTCTCTCTCTCCATTTCCACTGATCTCCTGATTCCATTCCTTCTATTATTATTATTATTATTATTATTATTATTATTATTATGCAGTCAATCACACGGTTGAGGGTCCATGTGGAGAGGTGTATCAGGAGGGTGAAAGAAAACAAACTTTTCGATACCATCATTCCCCTTTCTGTCATAGGGAGCATTAATCAGCTGTTTAGCGTGGCCTGCTTAGTTAATTACCAGAACAGCATGGGCCGCATCTGAATTTGTGCTCTAGGGAAGAGCTTTGTTTGCAGTAGGGAGCCCATCTGAGGGAACTGAAACAGTGTATAAAAGTTTAAATGGTTTATCACTGTCTGCCTTGCCTTGTATTTTTTTAATAATAATCTGTCATATCACCTCTGAGATTTTCATTATTTCTATAAAAACATTCATACCTCACTTTGAGGTTAGAATATGTGATATGCATGTATACATATGCACTATTCTTTCAATTGACAGGTTACTTGTACAGTTATTTTGATTTTACCTATGTACAATATTTCACACATGGGATCCTGAAGAGTAGAACACAGAATATTTCTAATATCACTTCACACTCTACAACTCAACCAAATAAATGTATTCAACCAGTGGGACCTCACTGGAGATGCCCATGGTGGTAATCAAAGATGCTGCACAGACCATGTCTTTTGAGACCTCTGAGACCTTCCATCCTACACCCACCTCAGCGTTCTTTGACTTCCAAGTCTCCTAAATCGGCTATCGGTTTCATTGTAAAACAAGAAGGGGACGTACGCTGCACTTGCAATGCATCACTAAGTTTATTTGGCACCCTGATACTAAACCAAGTAATAAAAAACATAACCGGAAGTGCCGTGGCCTTTTCGCGTAGACCGGAAGTGACGCCATGCTGTGCACGGACGCTATTTGGAACATTCTAAACAAGAAGTTGTACCTTGCTCATGTCGAACGGATATTGGGTAGTGTAGTGTGGTAAACGTAAACACGGTCTATCGATGGATTCCACCGAAATCAGGCCGTACGGTTCGTAGTTTATTTAAATAACAAGTACTCTGTAATGTACTAGAATTGAGAGGAGTGTATCGTTTCCTGATTTTTCTTACATGCTGCGAAGGGCCCTGCAAAGGTAACGTTACATACTTCTGGACTGGAACGCACGGTGAGTGAGCGTCTTGCTTCTATTTCTGTTCTTCTGTGATGGTCTAGTGAGGAAATGGTTAAAAGGGGCACTTCCTACAGTAGTATTTCAAAATAAAGCATTTAAGAAGGGGACAGCACTATCTCGCTCTGAAATGATCAGCTTAAATGTGAATTTGAGAGTACTTTCTCTCTAGGGGTATACATTAACCTTTTCAGCCACCTATATGCGGCACCCAAATGTCACCTTTCCTACAGATGAACTAACATGTCCAGATTAAAAACGATTTCCACGTAAAAACAAACAATGTGTGCCTGCATTGTGACCTTTTTTAAATTTAAATTTAAAAGAACATTTTGCATAAGCGTAATCATTGAATTTTATTATTAACTTGCCATGTGTTGTCTAAAGAGTTACTTAATCGTGGTCATGTGCTATTTACTGTGTTTCAGAGATTTGAAAGTGCGCGGCTTGTACACACAACCTGAGCCATGGGGAGGCGGTATTACTGTGACTACTGTGACCGGTCTTTTCAGGACAACATGCACAATAGGAAAAAGCATCTAAATGGTGTTCAGCATCACAGAGCTAAAAAGGCCTGGTTTGATCACTTCAGAGGTAAGACTTGCAGTTGCTTCTGAGATTCTGACGTGGTTACAATTCAATAAAATGAGACAGCTTTATGACATGATGTGAAAGTGTGATTTTTTTTTTTTTTAATTTTTTTTTTAGGATTGTGATTCTGTAGCTACATACTGAGTAATAGGTTTATTCGTGAGATCCACATTGGGGATTTAGATGGTTACATATAAGGCACATGAGTAAAATCTGTGTAACTAATTTACACATCATGCTCTTACATTATGCTGATCATGTTGCAGACTCTGCAGCCATTCTGTATGATGAGCAAGCCAAGAAACCCTGCAGGAAGTTTCTCCAAACAGGTAGCACAACAATTCATTTCTACATTCTAGTAATGAACAGGGAATGATATCAAATGGCTGGCTGTGTGTATTAATATTTTTTTCTGGGTGTTTCTGCATTAGGAAACTGTGGCTTTGGCCCCAACTGCAGGTTTTCTCACATGTTTGAAGAAGATTTGACAAACCTAAAAAGGCAGATTGAAGGTAAACTGTAACCATAGGGTGGTGCTGACTACCATGTGATTTAGGGCCCTCAAAATTGTGATAGATTACGTGGCATCATGAGAGCATGATAGCACGTATGTAAAACAACATAAGATCATAGTCAGTCTTATCTTTAAAACATGGTTTTCTAACTGTAAGCAATATAGAAGCCATGTCTGTGATTCTATGCTCTTTTAATGTGAATGCAGCCTTGTGTTCACACAGCTTGCACCTGTCAAAATGTCTCACAAGATTGAATCACATTTATGTATTCTCTCTCTCTCTCTCTCTCTCTCTCTCTCTCTCATAATTAGATTTTCTCCATCCTTAGTGAAAAAACAACCACATAATTGTGAAACCGTGATCTTTTATCAGACTAAAATTGTAGCTTTAAAATATATCATTGCATCCCTTATTGATAGTGGTCATTTATATATAAGTAAAAGTTATCAAAGTTGCTTTGTTAAATAGCTCCAAATTGAAAGTGAGCGAGATTTATTTTCTTCTTCAGATGAAAGACAACACAGGGAGGACCCTGAGGGCAGAACTTCTCCTGGGCGAAGCGTAGAAGAGTGGCTCAAAAGAAGGGAGAAGAAAAGACTTGCCCAGAGTAGTGAAGGGTAAAATGTTCATTATGCTTTCAACAGTTCTTACATGGTTAGCATGGCTAATGGTTATTCCTATGTATCCATAATTAATCTCTTTGATTCTTTATCTATACAGAGTTCTAAAAGATAAGGAAGACAGTGAAGAAAACGAAACAGAAAGTGCCATACCCCATCAGCTTCTCTCCATTCCTGACCTTCCATGCTCACTTCTGCCCCCTCCCCCAGGTGGATGGAAAGTCACAGTGAAAACTGAATGGGGCTGAAGGATATTCACTGTCCTGTTAACTAGATATAATCATTTGTTTTTCCTTTAACGTGATGTACATATTTGAAGTGACTAGATTTGCCAATTTCCCATTTAAAGAGGGTTCCTTGAGCAAAGTGAATTGAGTTTGTGGTCCGATAACAGAATGGTGAAGAAAGGGAGGCCTTGTGAGAATATGGTGTAATTGGCATGGTAATGAATGCCACAGCTGCGTTATCAACTCTGATTATAGTTACCCTCTGTAAATGCGCTGCTTATTTTATCTGTAATTAAAAACAAAACTCCAAATGCTCATCCTCAGCATTCAATAACTTTGCAATAACTTGTGATTTTTTTTACCATTGTCTCAGTCAATCTTAAGACAGCATTGTAGTATTGTTGAAATTAAAGTATTGGCAACCAGGTGAAAGATGTATTAAATACCGTCGTACCTACTTTTTATTATGAATCATATGGTTTCTCCCTATCAATCAAATCAATGTAACAAGTATCTTCTTTGATGTCTTTGGGTCATGCGACTTGGAAGTTATTGAAAGAAAATCCTTTATTTTGCATTTAAATAGTCATATCAAACATTTTCAACATTTTGTCAGACAATCAATGTCACATGTTGTGACCATTGCTAGTAAACATAAACAAGGTAGTTTGGTGTCTTTGGGTCATGTGACCTGGACGCCATTGAAGGAATATCTATTATCTATATACACCTACAGAGGTTTATTTGTAGGCTATGTATGTTGTGTTTACTTTTTTGGCTATCATGAAAGAAGCTGACATGTCAGTCATGTTTGCTAACATTATACCTAGCAAGTTACAAAGCTAACTTGTGTTGTAGCTAGCTAGCTAATGTTAGTTCATTATAAAGGAGTAATTGTACTTTCTATTATAGTAATAGACTACTGAGTATACTACCTCTGTCCCACTCACCTACTCTCTGGGATTAGCTGCTCTGACCTGAGTTCAGTTGTTAGTGCTGCTGTCTACCTGCTCTTCATTACAGCCCCCCAAAAGGGTCTAACATTGCCCCTGGTACAGGTGTTTAAAAGACTATGGATAAGAAAAGGGATTATTGTCAAACTGGTTGAGTCTAAGCCTATTTTAAAGAGCAGTGATCCAGATAACGTGAATAAACACTATCAAATAATTTTTTGTATTCATCTACTGAAAGATATATCATGCTAAAATAAAAGGACCTGTGATAAAGAGTTGGAGTGTTACTGACAAATGTTTGTTAGTGATACACACCCACACATGATACAAAACCACACACACACTATGTAATGTTACAGTATACATTTACATGGAAATATTTCAGTCATCTCAAATTGGGGGGGGTTGGTGGAGAATTTCTCAATGTCATTATGTCTCTATATTCAGTAAATAGCATCTTTTAACCAACCCCATAATCTTGTGAGCCACAGGTTGACCCCTAGGTCTGATAAGTACTGTATTTCAGGTGTGAGCATTTTTCGACAGAGTGTTCTGAATTTGAGGTCGATATCTTTCCTCATGTTGTAACCCAGGATGGAAGACTCTCCAACTGGCTGCCAGGGCAGCAAACGTCTATCCTGGATCATCCTGGCTTCAACTGCATCCCCACCCTCAATACAGATGGTCTTCATCTCAGCATTCCTTCTCCTCAGCTCATTTACTTCCCGTTTCATTCTTTTTTTCCCGTAAGCCTCTACTCTGGCCCAGAACGTAGAGTTAAAGTGCTGATAGAGTCTCCAGTCAGCCCCGTTCCACTCTAAGGCTTTAGCTCTCAACTCAGGGGTCAGTCGAGATACAGACGAGCCCTTGCGAGCATTGAGCTTGAAAAACAGCAGGTCCTCCATAGTCCAACAGAGAGCGTCCTTAAGCAGGATAAGAGATTCCTCAAAATATTCTGCTATGAGGACCAGATGGAAAAATTTAGACATGGTCTGAATAACTGTCACAACACGGGGGTCATCAGACTCAAGGTTGTTGTCAAAACCAAAGTCAAAAAAGAGCAGATTTTTAAGATAGAATGAATTGTAAGCCTCTGGGTTGTAGAAGGTCCGGGGATGGTGCAGAAACTCTGCTAATTTGTTGTCTCCATTGATCCTCCATGTGAGGGGAACTGCTCGGTGATAGTAATGAAAGGAAGACTCAAAGAGCTCCGCTGGGTCACGTAAGATGGTTATGTACATAGCATCTGCAGGCAGAAGTTTGGCTACTTCTTGAGCATCAAAGCGCATATGGTTACAAACGATGTTGAAACACTCTCCAGGCTGGTACTCCTTGACCTGGGAGCACTGGAAACGTGAAGGGTAGAAAAAGTCATTTCGACCATCAGGGAAGGCAAACTTCAAATTGTGCTTTTCTCCAAATCGGAGGAGGATATTGAGTATTGTGCTGCTAGCAGTTTTGTGGGTCTTCATGAACATGATGTTCGCCTTGGGAGAGCACTCTTCTGTCTCGGTTTTTGTGCTTTGTAACCGGATAGTCACATTCTTCTGCCATAATTTTGACTTGGTAAGAGCACATGAGGGTGCATGGGAGCTCCTGTGAATAAAGTATATGGGTAAGTAAAGAGTGAAACTCAGATTTGTTTGATATATCTCCATAAAATGATGCTTTCTTTATATTTACCTACTCTTGGGTTGGGTTGGGTAAGCAGTACAGTACCAGCATGATGCTGGTCAATAAAGCCCAAAGAACCAGTTGTCGTATTATCGACTTGGACTTCCTTCCTTCAATGTCAACCATATTCAGAAATCTATGGGGAACCTGCAAAGGACAGATTAGAGAGCAAACGTATATAGACGCAAAATGTTAAAGAGAAAAGGCCAAATTTTGTTGTGCATGGGTATTCTTATGTGACCAATTAGGTTGACCTGCTAAGTTATTTAGTCCTTATACCACAATTCATAGTCTCAATTCAACCACCTGCCACAATTCATATACATAGACCTGCCAATTACCATGAATAGAGTAGAGGAACTACAAAGGAGTGACCATAAAAGACACATGCTTTATAATAGTAGCTACCCATGTCAAGTTTTGACTCATTTCATATAAATGTAAGTTATACTTAAGTTTGAATCACTGGTATGAAAAGAGGTAAATGAAGACTTCCAGCGTGAGAAAGTAGAGAATATCTGATAAGGAAGAAAACTGCTGCATCATTCTTTCTTTCAAAACAAAACACAAAGCCCCCATGTTTGCACACCAAACATGTTTATGGTTGTAAAATCTCCCTTTTAACAAATGGAGAAAAGAGCCTACGACAGTGAAACCACTACAAACAGCCCAATAGCATACTGCTCACTTAATGAAAAGGCTGTAATCATTTTCTCTTCATTTCAAACTTAGTGTTTTTTCAATATAAAACTTTAATTAATCTTCTGAGCTAAAACCTAACAGAACAAAATTTGATCTTTGCAGGAGATTTTGTAAAAATATCAACACAGAAGCCTACCCCTGACACTGTAGAGGCCTAGTTTTCATGAAAGAATCATTTCCAAATTAATTTAAGTGTCTTGTAAAAAGGTGCATCTTTTTGCACACCTACTCAGAAACGTCCTCCTTCTTTGACGTTGACAGTCATCTGTTTAAGCAGCATGTGACATCGAATGAGAAAAAGATAAATGACAATCTATGATGAGAAATTAAATTTCAATTATGCCCACAGACATGACACATCGATACATGGTACATTAGCTCTAAGTTCAGATATTTGTCCACCCAATTCTATATTCTGTCATCAAAACAGCAGTATAAATCAAGTGGCAAAGCAGAATACAAGTTAGGAAGGAATGAGAGCAAATCAAAGTAAAACAATTTAAAGCTTGATTTACCTGTAGAGACAACAGCATCAACGGTGTCAGAGTGAAGACTGGGTTTCTACAGCATGAAAAGAAACCACTACTCTAGCGCATGCTGTGCACACTAGCTGAAGTTACATCTCAGTGGCTGTGAGAACTGAGAGAAGAATAGTCCCCTCCCACAATAGCACATTTGTCAATTAACAAGGCTGTTGGTGTCCTCTTGGTGTTTGACAAATTAGATTGTTGTTTTTAGGCCCAAAATCCAAATTCCATCAATATCATAAATAAAATAAAATAAACCTCTGTATCATCAATTTGTTTTTTGTGTTTTGGAAGAAGAGTTCTCATCAGGAAAAATGAGAGCATCATAAAAGACATCTCTGAGAAAAGGCCTCATAGACAATTTTGCGTATTTTGGCTATACTGAACCTGTTCCTACAGAATTATGGACAATTGGAGCATATTAAAAAAACAAAAAAACATGACATTTACATACAATTGCAGTTTTAGGAGGAACACACACTAGAGCAAACTAAAGGAACAGTAACCATATTCATCAACATACCCGACACCCAAATGCACTTCTCTGTAAAAAAAAATGTGCTTTTGAAACTATTGAAGCAGTTACTATTTGGTCCAAGTTGTTTCTTAGATTCTCTGAACAGTGCAGATGGTTTGTGAAGGACTCAAAAGTGTGTTATCCCCTGAATCAACTCCTGCGTGGCTTCCTCCCATCCACCAAGAAAGGGAGATAACCTAGGAACAAAGAGAAAGAGTACTTAAAAGCCTCTGAGCCCTTTGGACATGGCTGGGATCAAAAGTGTGATGTGGCTTTTGCAAACCTTCAGCTGCTATCCTATGTACTACATGTTGATGTTAACCATAAAGGGTTAGGCGGTGAGGCCTGTGTCCAGTTGCATTCATTAGTCAAAGCTTATCCCCATCTGACCACAACTACCCTACTCATAAACTAGTTTCTAGCATTGGAATGGGCTGTTGTGGACAAACTGCATGACAACCTGCTTCTCAGTTACACCAGATTCTGATGGCATCACCTGTGAAACTTGTGTTGGTGTTTGTTTTTAAAAGTATAAAGATAATTATCATACATAATTCCTCATTGGGGATTTGCTATTGATCTCTCCTTGCTCTTGGTTTTGGCTGGCTATAAATTAATGAATTTGAAACAATTTCATTTCCAATGTATGTTCTTACCCAACCTGCACTTTCCTCCATGTTTGTAGTGGTTGTGGGGAGGCTCATCCTTGATCAGTCTGCCATTCCCAGCTTTTAAATAGCTGGAAAAAGGATACCCCTTTAATTCCATGTCTTTCCCAGCGTTTCACAAGTCCCATGGCAAGCGTCAATAGCTTGATTCCATAAGCAGTTTTCCTTGTTCTATGCATCCGTCGATAACGCCATCAAACTGATTAAATCAGCAGGCCAAGGACCCAGCACAGTGGCCCCTTTTCTGTCTTAAATGGGAGTCCAAATTCTACTTTGCGGTTAGGCTCACTTTCGGCTGCAGAAGCAGTCCTTGCATTTCCAATGTCCTGTCCTCCGTTGGATTCTGCTAAAAAATGTCCAATTGCCCCCCTTTTACATCTCAACAATTTTCTGCTAGTAGATCTACCCTCAGATTCACCAGGCAGCTCATTCTCAAAATTAATTTGGTTGACATTTGGTTAGATTGAACAGATATGAAAGCCTCCCTGCCAGAGGAAAAACTGTCTCGCATCCGGGACATAATGCAGTCCCACCTGTCAGTCGTGCAAATGTCAAATTGAGATATTTTATCCCTGCTTGGCACAGTTGTGACCATAGGAATATCCACACTGTTTCCTTGAGGCACAATGCATTTATTCCAACATGAAAACTATCAGCTTGTGTTTCTGTCTAGTCTGTTGTCTAGTCCAGCATGGTTTGTGCCAGGCCATGCCACTGCAACAATAACCCCCAAAATACAAAATGTGCCACTATACTTTTTCACTGCACCCAGTTAGCCCTCCATAAATGCTGTGTGATATAAACAACACTCATGGCTGTAGCATAGACAGAGTAGATGTGCAACTCTCTTTCTGATTGGTGTTATATTTTCTCCAGACTGAAGGCAGCACATTAACTCAAAACACCTGCCAAGTGGAAGCTGTAAGTGTCAGGGGAGACATGGAAGAGGTCATTTACTAGTAGCCAGGCGATTTAGGAGTGAGGGACATGGCATGAATCTGTTCTGATACTGATACTTTAATGTAACACAACATTACACTTTCTGGCAGGAGGAAAAGATATCAGCAGTGTGGCGATTCTACGAGGTTAACAACAATCTAGAACAATCCATACACAGGCAAGAGCGGCTCACTGGTGATGGCACAAAAGCAAAAAGAATCAGAGAGAAAATAACCAATTGCTTTCAGTAGTGGAAAAAGGATTCACCTCGAGCCACTGTAAACTATCCCTAACCCCCCCCAAAACAGAGCAGCCATATCCTCTAGCAATATGGTATGTAGCCCATTTTCAGCACACCTTCAAACAGATAGGGAACGACTAATCAGTGAAATCACCTGGTGTAGTGATTGGTAGGAAGGAAAACCTGCGTACTTTTGACCCTCTATGGCACATGATTGGACACCACTGGATTACAGTGATTTCAGTGTTGGCCCTTGCTAAGGTTCACCACATTTGACAAGGTGGATTACCTGATTGAACCTGATTACCTGATTGACTGCTGCAATGCCTGGACCAGGTGCAGCTCTCATTAGTGCCCAGGAAGTCAAAACTGAGTAGCTTGGTCTAAAAAGAAGTGTGAAAGCAGGTAAGTACCCCACAAGCTCACTTGCAAAGCTTTATACTATTATATTCCAGCACCACAAAGAGGCTTTTCAAAAACTGGCCTCTTGCACTAGTCCTGCCAGAACACACAGTAGATGTGGAGAGGGAGTTCAGTGCACACAACAGTGTGAAACCACCTGAAGCCTGAGCTTAACACACTTGTCTTGCCTTTGAGAACCTTAGAAATATTCAGAACACAGAATAAGAGAATTTTCTCAGAACTCACTGGAATTCACCTTTAATACTCCATGCCCTTTAATAAGTTATTTGAAGTAAATGTTTGAAGAATTGACATGATTTGAATGAAAGTTAAGTTTTAGTCGTTTAGCAGATGTCCTTATCCAGAATGACTTATTGTAGATACTCCAGATAAACGATATTAAATTTATACAACAGAGCTGCAATTACAATATTTTTTGCTGTACAATAAAATGTCAACAACAATATTCAGTATCATTGTTTTTATTGACCACCTCAGACAGGGCAGTGACTCTTAGAAAGGGGCCAGTTGGACTATCCTGACTCAAACACTGGTCTAGTTTGTAGTAATTGGTTGGTTTAATACACAATCTACATTCAGTTGCAGTTCTGGATGTCATCTTTATTGTTAAGTTGGAAAAAGAATGAATTCAATGACAAAGTGCTTAACATAAGTAGTAAAGGTAATCACAATTGAAGATAAAGGATGGATGTAAAATTATATTCTGTTTGTTATCTTTACCTCTGAGTTTTTAACACTTTTACATTTGATATGCTTTCTGTAAGTTTTGTTGACCTATTAATGTACAAAAATGTCTGCAAGAACCATACAGAACCTAAATATTGCTGAATGTTTAGCCTTGTTGAACATATGTTAAACAAAGACTACATTGTCACTTTGTTATACAGCCACCTCAAATTGCCCAATCAGTGATTTCAATGTGCTTGTCGTTGGTAGTTTAAATTAGATTTTAAAAGTTGTTATTCAAGATAACAGCCCACAAGGAGATCCAGGTAGGTATCATTCAAGTCAGGCCCCATTTCCACGTCTTAATACATCCACAGCTTAGGAACTACTCATTTTAGACTAATGTAGCCCATAATTTGGTCTTTGGTGGCTCTCTGTTTATAATGAACACATTCAGTCACAAAACAAAGAATTAAAAGATGTAAGCCTAAACATTGTTTTTATTCAGTCTCCTCCATTTATATTCTTTGGTTGCTAATGATGCTACAAAATAAAACCACAAATATGAATATTATGGCATATTATATAAAGTTAAGGGTTTATAAATAGAAGGAAGAAAATGTTGAGTGGGAAATAGATTTAAGCATTTATATCGGTCATGCCTGATTAAATAGTACTGTATTGTAAAGAAACATCGTAATGCAATGATTCTGAAGAATATTTTTATTCTGTGGGATACCCAATCTCTATTTTCCCGAAAGGGGATCATTGTTATGTAATGTATCATTTGTGCACCTGTTCCTAAGTGAATTACTACTCATAACAACAAATCATAATACATTTGTACTAAGTATTATTACGTATTATCGTAAAATAAATACTAGTTGGAGCAGTTATTCCCTGGCTGATGTTCCTGTCCGATTGATGGCGGTAGTGGCTCTTACAGTTGTTTGTCAAACACCAGAAAAAGAAGAAGAGGAAGAAGCATAAGAAGCCTCCGAGCCCCTTGCTAACTAGCGCGGAGGGGGCTCTCACGGCACGCTGTGCGAATTGCTAGCATTAGCATTTACAAAAGAAGACAGCCTTGCTTCTAAAAAGGTAATCGCGCCGTGTTATTATTCATTTGTGAGTGTTGTTGACCGCATGCCCATGAATTGCACGACCTACATATTCGAGTCAAAGCGTGTCTGGTATTGATAACAAACGCTTATTAGCTACGTTAGCTAACCTTAGATTATCAACAAAGAGTTGAATTTGTCTAGTTGCTGGAGTGGAGGATGTGTCTTAGTTTAAGCTTGGTGTTCATTTAAAGCTACAAATGTCAAAATGAAATGTCGGGTTGTTTCAATGGTATGGCGTTTGCTTGCTAAAGGGTCATAGAGGCGACTGTCTTAAATGTAACGCTAGCAACCAATCTTATTTAGTAAACGTTACCTAGCCAGTCTACTCTTTGCTTGTTTGGTCTGAGCTCTGCGGCTAGCTGTCTGGCTAACTAGGCCTATGGTTACCGCGGCGAGCGGAAATGGTTGATACCATGCTACTGCGAACTGGGACAAATAAGCACACAAGCGACATTTGCAGCATTTAAATTGGTTATCGGGAAACCAGTCTAAATAGCTAGCCATTAAGTAGCGAACAGTTTTGTTTGGTTCGCTAATGTTAAAATTGAGCTCGCGTTACCATGTGTAACGTTAGGTAGATGTAAGGCCCTGAACGCGTCTTGGGGTTCAGACTATTTACTGGAACTGAAATCCTTTAAGAAACCCCTCATTTGCCTAGGTTTAGTGAAACCACGACCACTTAGCGTTACGTTACTCCTGAATAGTTTATGGCACCAACATCTGCACACCTTAAAAATGATCAAGCCTTACTGTTACGAGCTAACAGTAAGCATATTACCACAGCGTATGTGTTGCAGGAAATAATACCAGCAAAATCAAACGCCTATCCTTTGAACGCATGGTAGAGCAGCCGCCTCTGTGTGTGTTAATGTCCTTAATGCTTAAGATAGGCCAACTCCAACAGGCATCTTTCTGTCGATTCTAGAAACGAGACGAATCCAGGCAACACACCACATTAAGAAGTTGCTCCACGGCCCGCCGTAGCTGTGGCTTGTATTTTAAAGTCAGATGGATGTACCATCCTTAGAATGCTGGATGCAGTTCTTGGTCAACTATAACTTTAAGAACAGAAGAGACATGCAATTTGTAATTCTGGTTAATTCAAAATGGTTAATTCAAAACCCGTGCTGTTTCTCCTCTTCCTGTGTGCATTTGGCTTGCGTGTCTATCCAATGCTGAACAAATCATTGTATGTATTTTTCGCATATTACTGAATTCTAACCTGCAAATGAACATGACCTTAAGGCTTAATTGCAGCTATCATCATATCATTTTCATAACTGTACATTTAATTCAACACGTGACATTTTTTCCCAGTCTAGTATAAAGTGTTTTACAGTTGCATACTTGTATAGAAACTTAATTTATATTTTTGGTCTGTTTATACTTGCTAACTAGGGCTGGGCAGTAATTCAGTATAGGTTTTAAATGTATTTCAATGAAATACTAATTTAAAAAAAAAAAAAAAAAAAAAAAAAAAAAAAAAAAAGATGAAACATTCGTCAATAGATTCTTTCCGCTCTGTGCCCTTAAGATCAGCCATCATAATACTGTAGCCATTGTTAAGGGTGCTAGACATTCATTACCCTGTGTTTTTAAAGCTTTCAGGCTTGGATCCGAAGTCCTGTGCTGTTTGTCTTGAACTCATCATATACTACTATGGCTGCATCCCTGGTTTTAGAGTTTTATTTTTGTCTAAATTAAGGAATTGGAGACGGATGGACTAAGTTTTGGATTGGGATTAGGATCAGGACCTCTTCTACAGCTATTTGTGAGATCAAGAAGTGAAGTAAAAGCCTGCAGGTGCCTCCATTCTGTGTTGGCAGAACCTGTCCTTCAACCACCATGGCGGATGGACGGATCTATGTGGGGAATCTTCCAATGGATGTCCAGGAGAGAGACATAGAGGATCTCTTCTTCAAATATGGAAAAATCCGGGATATCGAATTGAAGAATAATAGAGGCACTATCCCTTTTGCCTTTGTCCGCTTTGAAGACCCACGGTGAGTTTCTGGAAGCGCTTTGGCCAGTCGAATCACATTCCCCATGTTGGAAACCTTAAGTCTTGTGGTTAATATCGTCTCCAGTGACTGGCGCAGGGAATGGATGGAGAAGGCTTTGCCAGGTGTATGTCCCTTAGTGAAACAGGCGTGCTTTAGTAAGGAGTTCTGTGCTCTCTTCTCTTAGGGATGCAGACGACGCAGTCTATGGAAGGAATGGATATGGATATGGAGATTCCAAACTGCGTGTGGAGTACCCGCGCTCCTCTGGTGCTAAATTTGGTGGGCCTATGGGAGGTGGTGGTGGAGGAGGAGGTGGTGGAGGTGGTGGAGGAGGAGGAGGAGGACCTAGGGGAAGGTTTGGCCCCCCAACTCGAAGATCTGAATTCCGGGTCATAGTGACTGGTAGGTGGACGTTATGAGTCGTAGGCAGTTATGTTTCTCTCTCTCTCATGGCGGACTGGAGGTCAAGGGGACTAAGTGGATGAGGTCAAGTCAGCTGCTTAACTCATGAAAAACAAAACAGTAAACTCAAACTGGTCATGTTGGCTGCATAACCCCAAACACCGGCCATAGTGACTGGTAGGTGTATTTTTGTCATTGCTTTTGGTTCATTGTTTATTTGTGTGCTACATGTCTTTCTGGCCCCACATATGTATACATGCTCTCAGAATAGGACTGCTTATCTAAGATAAGATTTTTCCTCCAAAGTCATAACTTTGTTATCAGACTTGACCAGTAATGCTAGATGTAATGCAGCCCAAAGGGGTGCTGGTCTGGAAATATGGGGGCCCTCTACAATACTCCTCAGTAAGTTTAAATAGCTTGCTGCATTTACACATGCCCTTATCCCCAAGGGTTATATTTCATTAACTCTCAATCTTGTAGTTAATCTAGTCAAATGTAGTTTTTAAATTTCAGTTGGTATTTAGCTGACACTTAGAATCAGTAACACAAGCACAAAATGTGGGGGTCAAAGCTACAGATGATAGATGTATAAAGTATGTGTCCATGCAATGATTCATTTTAGAAATGGCAGGTAAATGAAAGCAGGATGGTACATTTTTCGTAATGTTTTCGTGGTATTCCTTTCCAGGATTACCCCCAACTGGGAGCTGGCAGGACCTAAAGGACCATATGCGGGAGGCAGGCGACGTGTGTTTTGCTGACGTGCAGCGAGATGGCGAGGGGGTGGTTGAATTTCTCCGCAGGGAGGACATGGAGTACGCTTTGCGCAGATTGGACAGGACTGAGTTCCGGTCCCATCAAGTGAGTTTCAATGTCTCAGGCATGGTGAGCTGTAATTGTTCTTCGCCACCACAGGCAAAAATGAGACTGTAGCGTGCCGGTGAAAAGTTTTTTTTCTTCTTCCCTGCCCCTTTTCTAGGGTGAGACGGCATACATCCGTGTCTACGAAGAAAGAGGTACTCCTAGCTGGGGCCGATCACGTTCCCGCTCCAGAT
>CABFOQ010029764.1:0-26348 GCA_900660455.1 Gephyroberyx darwinii | reverse complement strand
AGAGAGAGAGAGAGAGAGAGAGAGAGAGAGAGAGAGATCACTGGGATGGGATTAGAAGAGAATGGGACTGGTAGACCCTCTCTCCTCTCTCGCTCAGTGGTAATGGACCCTGGACCAAGCTTATGGCAGAGAGATGTGATCAAGCATGCTATACTGGGTTATATGGACACACAAACACACAGACATGCACACACACACACGCACATGCACCACACGTGCATGCACCACACAAACACACACACACACACAGAGAATCATTCTGTCAAATCTGAATAAACACAAACACACATCGGTTGGATTCTGGGGTGCAGCCTGGGGATTTGGGGCGAGCGTCTGGCATATTTGGCCATCTCAGATCTCCTGTCAGGGCCTGAATGCAGGATGACAGCAAGAGAGAGCCCGCAGCGTCTGGAGACCTGTCTCCATCTATGCATCTCTCACATAAACAAATTCTCCCATCGCTGTATTCAGACTAGCCTCTCTGCTCTATTACACACAACACACAGCTGCCACAAGCACTCAGACACCCAATCAACAACCACAGAGTGAGAAAGAGGGGCAGAGAGAGAGGGAAAGGGAGAGAGAAGGAGAATAAAGAGGAAAAGCAAAGGGGGTAAAAGAGGAGTAGAGGGAGATGGAAGGGAGGAGGTGCTGAGAGGAGAAGCGAGACAGGAGAAGTGTCAGGGGAGTATGCCGAGATGAGAATGTTGAAAGGAGGGCCAGCGCTCCGGAACTGTGCTCAGTGTTCTGTCTGGCCGAACAGGAACCTCTTAAAAGCAGGAGGACCGACATGGATGAAAGAGAAATGGGCTCCAGTGGGATGAGGCAGAGACGAGGACAGGACTGGGGGGCTAAGGGTTGCAAATACACTGAGTCTACAAAATATTAGGACCACCTGCTCTTTCCATGCAATAGGCTGAACAGGTGAATCCAAAGGGTGCAACTCAATATCAGGAGGGCGGCGGCAATATTTTGTACGCTGTGTCTAATCTGGTGGTAGCGTCCGAGCATTTAGCACTGTCACCTCACAGCAAGAACGACACACTTTCTGTGTGGGGTTGACCTCTGGGTGCTCTGGTTTCCTCCCACAGTCCACTGTGATGGACTGGCGACCTGTCCAGGAGGTCTTCCTGACCTTCCGCCCAGTGTATGCTGGGATAGGGGCTCCAAATAAATGTGTATAATCTTTCTAATGATTCCTACTGAATCCAGATATGAGCACCTGAGAAAATAGCGTGGGTTAGAGTTGGCTGTAACTAGCTGGTGAGTGTGATAGGTAGACTAGCACACACCCAGAAACTGCGCTGTTCAGTCTGATTGATCCACCACATTACAAAACATCCCTCCTCCTTTCCTCCGTATCCCTCCTCTCTGCTACCACCTCTTCTGATCAGATTATTGATTCCTGGACCAGTCGATGGGTTGCTATTCTGTGATCTGGGCCGGGCCAATTACTGCGGTGAGTAATAGTGATTAGTTTGCGTCTAGATCAATCCACACTGATTCAGGGAGAGGAGCCTCGGACGGGGCCAGGGGAGCCACTGACTACTCACATCAACAGCGCATTTGTGAAACAACAACAGTGTCAATGCAGGACCTTGTGTTTAGTATCTTAAATGTAATTCTCTCATCCTCCCATCGTGCCACCAAACCTTCATACCGTACACAGTCCATGTCTGTGAGCTTGGAGGTAACAAAGGTCCTCAGTAGTCTCAAAGAGATCAAGAGTGAAAGAAGAAACATTCGCAGTGTTTTGTCCACAAATAAGTAGAGGACATAATGGACAGACTCTGAGAGAACATTACATTCACTCCCTATACACCACGCCACACACACACACACACACAAACACACACAAACACAAACATACTAATCTATCATATATAGTGGTTAAATCTTAGCGCATGGCATTGGTATGACATTGTACAGGTCATTAAAGGAAAACTAGTGCTAATGTCGAAGGCAAATCTATTTATGTTGATAGTATTCATGGGCAATCTTTCCATAACATTGATCAACACTGTTTGTCTAATAGGAAAATAATAAACAATTACTCCTGCAGACGAGGAAGGTAATTGATTTTCTTCTGTAAATTACTACCACCATCAGCCCTGCGTACACAGAAAGGTGATCATCTGCATAAAATCAATGGGATATGATCCTATCTGTATGATAATCATGGACTGTAACCAAGGAGGCTTCATTAGCTTCAGAGAGACAGAAAGGAGGGGAAGACAAAAGAGCAAGCATGCTGTAAGACTTCAAACTGCTGCAAACAGCTGGAGAGACAACCGTCCAAAATATGTCTGGTCTACATACATACAGTAATAGTGGAGAAATGTTCAAGAGCAGGTGTGAACCTCAATGGCACTTTGGATGAAAATGGATCAACATAGTTCTCAAACTCCTCCAGTCAAGTGCACTAGATGCTCCATGAGTAATGTAAGATATGTACAAAGTGCTGGAGTAGCCGGGCAGATTAAATCTCTCTCTGATTAATTTCTGACGGCCACCCCTGGTGTTCCCAGTCAGACGCTGACTTATGGTGATTGGTAAGCCCACCACCAGACAGCTGTATGTATGACTGTGTGCAGGCCTCCAAATCAATACCGCCACCATCACCAGTATTAATATCACTACTTACATCAACAGGCAAGTATCCACCTGCACCGTGGACAAAGGAGGGCTGGACAGGATATGACTTAGTAACGTTATCGGTGAGAATAGATAACCTGCGTTACTGTGTTGCGCAATAAGACTAAATGCAGGCCATCCATACTGTATGCAGACATGCACATCTATTGAAAATAGCGTGCAGATGTCAGGCAAGTCCACCAGGTCCAATACTTCACTATAGCCTGTGTGGACTACAAGGTGAGACAAGAAGTGAGTGGGTTTAGATGGTGGCGTTGCTGTATGCACTACTTGTAGCACTATAGAGAGCTTTTACTATAACTACGTACCTCTGTATAACACCTTCCTTCTATTTTGCCAATTTGGAAGGTAAATACAGACATAGTGTATAATGAATGTATTTATTATACACCTTTGTTGGACCCGTGGCACTCAATCCCCTTTCATTCTGTGTTCATTGAGGAAAATGTAGTACACACTTTTGTTAGACCCTAAAACCAAATAGGGGCCTTTTCAATAATAAAGGCTTTAGGTTTTTAAAGCAGAGAGAATGAGTAGTTGGAGACAGAGAACAAGTAGAGGCTTTTAATGTATTAGGTTCTCAAATCAAATCACCATAGAGGGAGGACAGAATCAGCATTTAACAAAGTAAGGAGCCCTGGACACAAATGAATAAGGTGAATACTCTGGTTGAGTCTGTCCTCCCTTCATGGATTTTAATGGCCAATGGTGAAGAGAAGTGTGTTAACACTTGATAAGTACATTAGCCTGGGACTATTTTTTAGACTACAGAGAGGGTTCAGCCCATTTATCACCCCCATTTACATTACTGTTGTAAATTGTACGGGATGAAATCAAAACCTGTGGCACACTCCCTCGCTTGTTATCAGATTACGTTGATTTATTAAAAACAGATTAATTTGAGGCTGTCAGTGTCTTTAAATCTACTGACTGATGTGCACAGTGGCCATTATGACCTCACAATGAAATGGATACAGTGAATGTACAAGTGAATAACACTTAGTTGGAGAAGTAGCTCTGTCCAGGCCGACGTCCTCACGCCGTCATGACTGGCTGGAGGGCTGAGATCACTCAATACTAATCAACAGGCTGGACACGAGCTGGTCTTTATCACTTTGTCCCCTTTATATGACTCCCAACCTTGGCTGCGCTACCAGTTGCCTGATTTCTCATTTTGTTGCACTGCGACTGACAGTGAGCGGCTCTGATTGAGGGGCTCCATTAGGGATCAGCCTGAGGAAAGCCTGTTTGATGGATGAGACCAGCAGTCACCTTCAGAGCTTGCTAACAACACCTGTATCCTCTCTGTCACACACACGCACACGCGCACACACGCACACACACAAACACACACTTTTGCTGACATATCACAATTCACACATATTGTACTGTGTGCTCAAACAGATTTCATTGTTAAAGTATTTGTGTGTGTTTGTGCTTGTGTGTTTCTGTCAGTGTGTGTGTGTGTGTGTGTGTGTGTGAGAGAGAGAGAGAGAGAGAGAGAGAGAGAGAGATTCAAAAAGATCTATATTGTCTTATCAGCAGTGACTGCTCTGTTCAACTTGTATCCAAACCTGACAGTAACACTACACTTTTAAAATAAAGGTGCAACTTTGGAGCAATACCACTAAGGATGCTTTGTTGGCTGATGATGTAGTTACAGCCAGATTTTGAAATATAACTGACAGAAAACCATTAGAAAGAACCACTTATGGTTTAGTGCAACAGAAGAGAAACAAGCAAATTATATCCTTTCATTCACTTGATCAAACTATCTGCGATCTGCGATTGTTTCAGAAAAATAAAGGGGAAAAAGTTCTCTCTATAATATGTTTTCATCAAGAACCCGTCCAGACCCATCTGTTTCAAAACACCTTCTCAGGATGAAAGGAGTCTCCAAGCAAAACCATGCCACTGAACCCCTTTGGAGCCTTTATTTTTAGTGTGTAGACCTTAGCAATTGAGTCATTCAGTGTCATTAGTTACAAGCAGTCCCTAAAAGTGAAAGTATAGTGCTATGCACTCAGAAAATACTTTCACTTTTTATTTCTTTTTCCTTGAGGTTTCTGCGTAATAGTGTGTATGGGATTTTAGCAAGAAGTTTATAAAGGGTTGCAAATGGCATCTATAAAAGTTCTCTGATAGGTAAAAACCAGAGACGCCTTAAACATGCAGAGTGGCACTTTTTCTAGTTTTACTTCAGAGTGTATAGATCACTGACATGGTATATGCATTTTTCCCGCTGGGTTTACACACAGCAAAAATACAATCCTACTGCCGTAACTGCAGACACACTGTTACAGGTTGGCCTTGAATTAATCATCTTCTCATTTAAACATACAGGTTATGTCGTGAAGGCAATCGTCCCTCTTTTCCATTTCCTCTTCAACTGGCGGGGTTTTTCTCTGCTCATGGTTGTGTGTGTGTGTGTGTGTGTGTATACTCGTGTATGTGTCTGTGTGTGTTAATGTGAATAGTCTTCTCTGTGTATAGCAGGCTAATTGCTCTCAGCAGTATTATCTCATTAGGGTCCATCAGCGTTTGACATTTAAATACAGAGCTGCTAAAAGCCTCTCTGCTTATTTAACACTAACATTACCATCCATCACATCCTCCACAGCGGCAGGGCAGGCATGGGCCTGGGTCCTGTTGGCCCGTTTCTCCTGACTCCCAGCTCTTACAGCCTCTGGCTAATTTTTTGCAACCATGCCCACGTGACGCAATTAATAAAAATGAGATATTAATTGCTGCTGAGGGGAGCGGCACATTCATACATGCGGTGACTGAACATAGTGCTCTAGGCTGTTTGAAAGAAGGAAGGAATGCTGTGATGAGTGAAGGTAAGCAGGAAGGTGAAAAGGAAGATGAGAGATGGAAGGAGAGAAGAGAGGAATGAGAGAGGGTGAAACAGAGGGAGGGAGGTCAGCAGAGCGGTGTTAGAGAGGGAAGGTAGAGCCTGATGGGCACCAAATGAACAAATTATGACGGGCTCCATTTTGCAGGATGGGGTCACCCCCCCCACACACCCTCCTCTCCCCTCCACTCCTCCTCTTCTCTTCTCTCTCTGACAGTTCAATTTCCCCCTCTCGCCTCCCTGCTCCTGCCTGCTAATTGTGAGTGAAGCCTTATCATTGGGCCCCCCATCCACCCTGGGTCCAAGGTATCGGAGTGTCTGAGAGAGGAGACTGGAATGTCAAAATGTTATCCGAGACAGCAAACAGCCAGAGAGACGGAGGTCACACACAATAAGACCGGCCGTTCATCTGAATGCACGAGCACAGGCATGCCACCCTTACACAGCATGCACAGACACAAAGAGATGGGGATGTTGCGATACGATTCTGTGTCGGCAATTTGGGATTATAGCTATTATGGTTATACTCGGAGTCATTTTATTCAGAGGTAAAATGTGGAGTTGTACTGTATGTTTCTAAAAGAATATTCTCCACATACTCTGTCTCTGTTCTGTGTTTAGTTCCCTGTCGGTGATGTGAAAGATTGGTTGCAGCAAAGGAAAACTGAGGTGTCAATCAAATACGATCATTAGAAAACAGCTCTTTAATGCCAGAAGCAATAAAACTCTGATCTGATAAATTCTGTTCTGAAACATATTGGATTTTCTGACTGAGAAATCAAACTCGTGCATTCACAGCAGTCGCAAATTCTCTGACGACTGATTCGTGTGCTTTATGAAATGCCTGAATGGTGGATGTACTGATGTCTCACCGGACAAACACACACTCACACACTCACACACACACACACAAACGCGCATTCACACTGCTCCGCTCCAATCTTGTCTGAGAGCACTTGACTCGCGTGTACACAGTAGAGCTGAGGCATGTTATTTACAGACTAGAGGAGGCCAGGTTTAAATGACACCTGAGGATAAAGCTCATCTCACACCAGTGCTCAGCTCTCTGCCGCTGCTTTGTCATTTGAAATTGAAGCATTGCTAGAGAGCGTTTGCTCGTGGTTCCTTTTTTAGTAGCACTGGTCCCTCTGTTCAGCCCGAGACAGAGACAGATAGACAAACAAGCAGAGAAATAGAAGGCAATCTTTCCTCTGTGGGGAGCAGCTGGCTGTTGGATAGGTTGGGGTTTAAAGTGGTTTAGTGGTCAGTTGATAGGCCTGATCTGAGGTCAGAATAATCTGAATGCTGAAGGAACTATCAGGGGCGACACAGGACAGAATCACTGACCCCACAAGTCCCCCATCACAGGGAGCAAGATAGAGGGTGAGAGAGGGATAGAGGGGAGAAGAGACGGAGCAAGAGGGAGAGAGAGGAGGCTCATCTGTATTCCAACAGAGGTAATGAGGGTTAATTCATTGGTTAAGGATTAACAAGGTGCAAGGGTATGATAGGCAAGCAGTTGCCTCCTAGAATATAGGTTTAAATCAACCCTATTATACATGATGTGATCTCGGCTCCAGAGCCCCGCCTAGTGGGGAAGTAATTATGCCACGACTTCGTCCGAACCTGGTGTTCATTGGTCACTGATGAGTATTTGGTGGCTCATTCTAAAGTCAGTCCTGTTCACCGTGTACTACTGCAATTAAGCTGCTGTGTAAAATGACACTTTGAGGGTTTCACAGCAAACTTTGCGTGCCACATACGTCTCAGCTGGACAGGGCACTGCAGGGGGTAGAAGATTGTGACAGGCTGCACTGACTGATTGGATAGGACATAGGTAGGTAGTTTGAGACCTTTGTTCATGCACGAAACTGGATACAGTGAGGCTGGTTCTGATCGGAGAGATGTATTTTCTATTCATCTGTCTGCTAAAGTCTGCTAATGCACACCATACCAGTTAACAGCAAATGTATATGCATCCTTCAAACCAGAGAAACAACCTGCTGAAGACCAAGACCATTGTTGCCACACTAACAAAGAGAGCTGGTATAGCTAGATTACTGTCAAAGCTTACACGGTGGACACAGGACCTATTTTAAAGTGTGAGAATGTATAAAGGGTTCCTCCAAGGTGCATGCATCAAAACAAATTGGTTGGGGTTTTTTATATATTAAAAACCAAGGAATTTCGGCTGCGATAGCCTTCATCAGGCCTAGGACTATGCCATTAATGAAACGCAAAAATGTGCTGATTTGAACCACACAAGCAGTACATAACTGACACATTGAATGAATGAATCTGTGCATTCAGTTTGTAACTGGGTTTGATCTGTGTGTGTGAGAAATAAGATGGAGCTGACCTCCAAGGCAGGCCCAGACTAACTAATGACGGCCAGAGCTAAGCTAATATTTCATCATCAGCTAGCTGGTGTAGGAATGATCTTGATGCTATTAGCAGACTAATGGCTAAATACTCCGGCCCTGCTAAAGAGGAGCCAGCCACTGAGACACTTAGCATCCGCTGGCTCGTTTAGCATGGACATAAATGAGGAAGTGAAATGGAGACATGAGAGGGATGGGCACACCAGTGACCCCTACATACACATACACATATACACACAGAGACACACACATACACACACACGCACGCACACACAGGCGGACATGGTGACCCCTACACGGTTGATGAGACGGGGGGCTGATATGCGAGTCAGACGGAGCCACATTTGTAAAAAGCGATAGCCAATTACAGCAGCCCGGGCTGGGGGATAATAGCCTGCCTGTCAGGGTCTGTGTGCAGTATATGTGTGTGCATGCATGTGTGTGTGAGTGCATGTGCACACAGTACCCTAGAGTGAATATCGGGTTCCTATTCTCATCTATTTGCCCTGTATCTCCATTCCTTAGATATTAATTTTAGAGCAGTGCTGCAGCACAGGGCCCAGGTCGTTAGTGTGATTCATCTGGGCTTCATCCAAAACGGGTATGAGAAAGAAAGAGAGTAAGCCATATCTACAAAAATGGGAGGCATATTTCTGTAAGATTTCAGGACCGTGGAATAATGGGCAGGTTTGTAATATCCTCTATTCACATTACAAATGATGAGCAATACTGGGTGAGGCAGAACATAAAGACAAGGGTATAAAGATTAGAAGATACTCCACGGCGTCAGAAAGAAAGGGGAGAGAAACATTTTATCCATATTGAAAAACTACATTTGTGATGTTAACAACAAATTCACGATGTATCAACTACGCCATAGTGTACTGTATTTCTAAAGACTCCTCTTGTATTGCTGTGTATCAACACTTGCCAAGCCAAGCCATGGACCACTGTCATAGAGACACTGAAAAGAAATAGAGCAGAGACAGAGGGAAAGGAGCAATAACAGGGACATTCGTTTGAAAGCTCAAACATCAGTGCTTCTCCTGTACTTTCCACAGACACATGATCTCCTCAAGGACTCGGCCCTGTCAGCCACAGTGGCCAGCCACCTGAAACAGAGGAATGATAGACTATCAGAGGAAGGGAAACTGTTCAAGGGAATTGTGGATTTAGTGGTCTAGTGCTGACACATGGCTTTGAGCATGGTAGAAAAGCACTTTAACTCTTCAGTGCTTTTATCACATGTACACACACCATAAACCATGGGTCTGTGTCATAGCAGAGCTCACACAAACATCACATTCGCAGGAACAGCTATTGTAGTGTGTTACAGAAGCCAAACTCTCTTCACAGCTACGGCAAGATGTTTCTCAGATTTTCTTACATCGATGTCCGCTGCTTCGCCCTCATATCTTGGAAAGGAAATCAATAAAAAGAGAATGACAGTAGGCGAGGTAAGATTGTCCAAAAAAAAAAAAAAAGCTGGTGAAACTATTGGGTGTAATATTGAGTCACTGAACAAATTGTTTAAAGTTAATATCATGGGCAATATAGCTCAGCCACTTCAGTAGGTTTACACTTGGCAGAATGTCTGCAGAGAGGTTCAAGCAGTCATTTGTTCCTAGTGTGATGAGACTTTGGATTGAACATAATGGAGTTTTACCTGACCTATTCTCAAAGTGTGTCTGTTCTGTCTCCGTGAGCAGTGCCCTGACAGAGCTTTATTATGTGTATTGTCTTATTTGTGGTATTGCGGTTGTAAAGGAATTTCCCATGGTGGGACACACACGTAAGCACACACACACACACACATATACACACACATGCATTGTGCTTGTCGTTGCCATCTTATCATTTTAATAAAATCAGATTTCAGAAAAGGCAGAAAACAGAAACACTGGAACTGAAATACACAACAACAAAACTGTTGACTTTCTTGCAGTTATTTGATTGTTTTTCCCTAAATTGATTGACTGAAAATACATTATTTATACAAGGACTGGCAGCATGAAACACCTCCTCATGAAATTCCAAATGTGTTTTGAAGCTGTAAATGGTTTGCTCATATTGTTCACATTTATTTGTATTGTGACATTGAGGAAAATCAGACTCTATTTTCAGCTACAGTGAAATATAAAGAGATTATTTGTGGAAATCAACCAGCCTTCCCTAAGGTGTATATATCCATAAGTCATATATACCTCAGAAAAATCCCAGATTGGGTTTTAATGTTGAAAACAAACAATGAAGTTAGAGCGTATCCTATGCGATATTCCCCTCTCTCCCATTCATCTCAGTAATAGAGATGCAAGCTCTGTAATGCTCGCTGGGAGCCAAGCATGAGATTGAGGATTTCTCACACACCATGCATTATTCATAGTCCGGAGCAACAGAGTGTGTAAGATGAGAATTACACAGCATGAAGAGAACAGGGGAGAGGAGGATGAGGGGAGAAGAGGAGGAGAGGGGAGAGAAGGAGAGAGGAGCAAAGGTGAGAGACAATGTGGAAGAGAAAGAGATAAAGGAGGGAAAAGAGAGGGGGATAGCAGGCACCGTCAGATCTCCATTTCCTATCCCTTCCATGTTAACCCCAGGATTGTTTTTGGAGTCGGAGAACAGTGGGGTAGAGGAAATGAATCTGGAGCCGGGAGCTCCGGATAGCTCGACCAGATTGGCTCTCAATTTGCATTTGTTAAATGCACGTCTTGTGAGTTGGTTTGTATTCCAAGCACAAACTGAATAGTGAACAGACGATTTCAGGGTTCTGTTACCAGTCGTGTCCGGCCTTCGTTGTTCATAATGAAAAACAGTGGGAAGAGAGTCAGGGTTGGAATTGATTTGTTTAACAATGGAAATGAAACAAAGTAGGAGGCATAGACCAAAACAGGAGGCATGCTATCTTAAATGAGAGCTCGGACCAAGAAATTGCAAGATTGTAGCTGATAGAATTTGACAAATGACTTGTACGGAATGATATGGAGTATTTTCCATCAGAATAATTGGTGTATTGATAAAAAATGATTTTGTGTCCATTGTGCAGCAAAAAAATGTTCTTGTGCTGACATGCTTTAGCCTGGCCAGTAGATTCTCAAAGTAGGCTGTTTTCGTCTTCAGCTATGATAGAAAAAGAACGGTGAGTCAATAGTACAGGCTAAAGGTAATTTATCAGCAACCATTTGCTGATTGTAATTATTAAATGAAAGGAGAAGATACAATATGAAACTGTAACAATACCTTTTTTGGTTATTCTCCTGACCCATGTGTGTCTCTCTCAGCAGCAGACTAATGTTTCTAGTTACTTAATTGGACATTCCATTATCATTTTTTTTCCCTTTCATACTTAAATGTGTGTGTGTGTGCGTGTGTGTGTGTGTGTGTACAAGTGCCTCCTCAGACGCAGCCTTAATGACAAGAGTGTGATGGTTACTGGCTTTTTAACTTCCCAGTGATGAAAAGCCAGTATTAATTTAGGCTACAGATTTCATTTGTTCCGAACAGGAAAAACAATATAAATCACTTTTAGAGTGATTAGAGAGAGGGTTGGATTAATCCAGGCCTGATTAGGGCATTATGCTGGCTTGTTATGGACACACAGGGTGACTGACGGTAATTACTGTCTGTAATAGGAGAGCACACACTCAGTCAAGGCATGAGCCGCAACACAATTGTGTGTGTGTGTGTGTGTGTGTGTGTGTGTGGCTGTGCATGTGGGAATGCATATTTTCATTGAAACTAGGGTTGATAATATTTGCTTTTCACCAATCTGCATTGAAATACGTGCGCTGCGTGCTGTCAAGGTACGAGCTGAGAGCAGCCTTGTGTGATCAGACAGACAGACAGAGACATCGGGATGGGTTACAGAGAGAGAGGTAAAAGAGTCATGGCTTTGTTTATGATTATTGATAAACTTAGACAAACATATTCACTCTGATAATAAAAACAGATGGCGCTAGGTAAGGCAAACATCACTCTATGTAATATTAGAGAGGTGCTAAATCAGCTAATCGAATCTCAGAGTATGTGTGAAATGTAGGCATACACACACTCATGCATGCACACACACACACATACACATACACACACACATAATCCATACACACAAAAATAGACAATAAGGGAACAATTCATCAATTTGTATCTGCACAAAAATGCAACAATATCCACACTTTCACATGCACAGGCTGCTGCCTAGTCTCATTCTCACATCATTCCCATTCAAAGATAAAAGCTAAAAATAACTTTCTACAGTAACTTGTTTACGCCAGGGTGCAGTTTTGTTCATTCCTAGTTGCATTAATACCACAGGTGTCCAAGCAGCACTAGAAAGCATACGGCTGAATCAGCTAAGACTCTATCTGCTAATATTGGCCTTAATGTGGGATTTCCTGCAAGTGTAAAGCTAAATATCTTTTACAGTTAGGAAGCAGACATAAGGTACCAAATGAAATGTGTCCCATAAAAGACTGGGAAATAAGCATGCATATGTAGCAGAACGCTGCACATCTCTCCCTTACTCCCTCCCAGCTCTTTGTCTCTTTCCTCCATTCCCCTGTCTCTTCCATTTTCCTTTTCTCCCCCTCTCCTCTCTCATCTTTCCTTCTTTATGGCGGCAATTGTTCCTTTTCATCACCTCATTGGTTGAAAGAGAGTCCTTTAACACACCATTGGCTCAGAAAGAGCTCCACATTATTTGATAGGCTGAGAGGCCCCCCCATCAGTCCCTTTGGGCTGTAAAACAACAATATAGAGGCTTATTTTATGAGTGCACGCCTCTGCTCTTTGCATGTTTATGTCAAACATTTGGAACAAATGGCATCCATTGGCTGGAACAACACAGATAAATCTTGTCAATTCACAGGCGACAAGAGCAGCACAGGCCACTGAGGAAGTACCCCACTTGATGGCTGGTAAGAGGAGTGCTTGCATTATTCAATTAATACCGAAGAGGGGTACATTCATGCAGCATTTACAAAAGCATCTACTAGTCGATGTGCATGTGGCACACACAGATACACAAACAAACACACACAAACACAGGGACTTGTGTTTGCATCCTGGGAAAAGACTGGACTCCCCTTCCATTTTGCCAAATCAAATATACAGTGAGAGCAAGCTAAAAGGCACTTTCAATCAGCCGCTCTGGGTCTGTCTGTCAATCTGGGAACAACAACAATCTAGCCTACTTGGAGTGGTCTAGTCAACATCCATTCCACAATAAATTCAATCAGTGATACTTTGTGTGTGTGTGTGTGTGTGTGTGTGCGTGAGTGTGTGTGTGTGCAAGTGTACTTTATGAGCGAGCGAGCGAGAGAGAGAGAGAGAAAGAGAGAGAGAGAGAGCAGCTCCAAGATATTCCTGACCTTGTTGTTTAAGACCAATAAAGGATTATTTTTAAAATGATACCTGCATGTTTAGAGGATGCTAGATAAAGGTCGCCTAGGATGCAAACAAGAAGAAAGCATCGAGGTCGAAGACATTTTAGTTTGACCACAACGCTTTTCGTCCTTCAAAACAACAAATGGAATCTCTAGTTCGCCAAAAAATCTTAGAAAACCAAGTAACAGAGTTTACAGGCCTGAGCTAATGACTTTGATGTGGAGTGCAGCACGGTGGTGTGATTGCCTGACTGTTTGAGACCCAACAGCAGCGCTAGCAGGCTCATCATGGACCCACACTCTCATTATTTGGCCACAAATGGAAATGCAAATCGCTCGCTTTGCCGCGGACGCCTCAAATTTATTAAACTAAAAGGTTTAATTTCCATTTTTCTCTGCATCAGCTTTATTTATAAATGTCGTGCCCTATGAAGACCCTGTTATTTTCTCCCTCTCCTGCAGGCTCTTAACAAATCTGCTCATTAATATGGAAATGGAGAATCAATCGCTTTTCCGGCGACAGAGGGCTGCTTCCCTGTGTGGTGTGTAATGTGCTCTGACTGGTCATCAGACACACACACACACACATACATACACACATACAAACACACAGGCACTATATGTATTATACAAGCATACTAAATTTTTCCAATCATCAACAAAATTTAGACACTCACTTTGTTGGACACCCTAGTCCATCACTCAGCTGTATTATCGCTTAAATACTGTTTGCCAACCCATTCAGACTATTGTCAGACTACTGTCAGAACAGCACCAGATGTTGCTGCATTAATAACCCATGATATCAAACCCTGCTTACCCAACCTTTCAGAGCCCTAAAATCACACTCATAGATCTTAATGGGACTTAATTAAGCACAAGGTTCTTATTCAGGGCCACACAAGGATAATTGCATCTGTGGCTTTTAACACTTGGTCTTCATGTTAGCCACTAAATTGCTTGTCTGTCTCTCTCTCTCTCACACACCTTCTCTTTCTCTCTCTCTCTCTCTCTCTCTAAGTCAACAGTGGGGAGTAGACTATCACACCTATCCACTCTGGTCCGCGACCTAATGAACATTTCTAAGTGGCCATGACCAGCTGGTTAAGAGACTAATGTAGCAGCTATTAGCCAAAGCGGTTGTTTCCACACAGAGTCATCTGTGGAACCCAGCATTAGAGAATCAGGAGAGAACAGACAAGGAAAGACAGGCCCCTTCTTTCACCGTGGCCTCCTACACACACACACACACACACACACAGTCACACAGAGCACAGCCTGGTACAGCGTGTTTATCTTTCACATTCTGCAGCAAACAAACCATGTGACGTATTCTCAACCCACAGCGCATTAGTGCTTATTAGGGCCTCAAGGTGTGTGTGTGTGTGTGTGTGTATGTGTGTGTGTGTGTCTTATTAGGAAAATTCAGATCCACTCAAGGTCTCAGCACTGTGGTTGCAGACCACTGGCCATTGATTATTCATAGAGTCTGTGATTGGGTCCATTAATACCAGATTAGGGAAGGAACCGATGCTCATTTGTGTGTGTGTGTGTGTGTGCATGTGTGTGCATGTGTTTGTGGACAGGAGTTGAATTGTAATGAATCTACAGTTTCTGTTTATCAAGAGAGTCAATCACGGTAGCTTTGTGTTCACCTCATTCAATGCACAGTACAGCATACAGGTACAATATATAAATGTACAGCAGCAGAGTAGTGGGGTGGTAAGGTGTTGGTGTGTTGGTGTTCACTTGTTTAACCACAGCTGACTGTAAGGTACAATGTAACTTAAAATGCCACGTTGGTCAAATATGACCAATAGGATTCAAATAATAAAAGGGACTATCTTAACCTCCATCATTTACCACATTCTGTAAGATTTCCACCTAATAGCATTTGTACTACAATTGAAATTTAATCTGAGTAAATGGTGCTTAAATGTTTAAATCACATTTACAGGCTGTCAACTGATCTGATGTTCTTCACATGGTCACCCTTCGTTTGAATGAAAATAAATTGATGGCAAATGAGAAAGGATCCCGCAAAAGGGATGATGAGACCTACTTGATCATAGCTCCCCCAAGTGGGTATTTTTGGCAACTAATAGAACCTCAAAACCAATGTGGAAATTCACACACCATAGGGGATCCCTGATGACTTCTTATGGGGATGAGTGGGATAAAATGATTATTGGTGAAGACATCTGGGATCCTTGTAGAGGCCACTTTTAGCTATTATGAAATAGGCTGTCTGGGGGTCGTCTCTAAAGCTCTTACCCACAGACAGCAGAGACACTTCCATATATCATCATCATCATCATTATCATCATCATCATCATCATCATCATCATCATTATCATTGTCATCATCGAGTGTGGGAAGTTGTTGAGGTACTTGACATACAAGAGCTCAAATATTGTGTCTACATGTGCAGCGGTGAAGGCCCCGGTGAAGTCAAAAACCAGGCCTCTGATTCCTCAGAGGTGCTGAGGAGGTTTCAAACGCAAATTCTGCGCTGTGTGATTGTTGTACGTTGAGAGGTTGAGGTAGTGCATGAATAACAGAGAAAGGGGAATCTTAGGACTCACAAAACCATACACGGCCATTCTAATCATCTCTTCTTCCAGTGATTAGATTAGATTATTTTAGATTAGATTAGATTCTATTAAATTAAATTAAATGTATTGATCACCATGGGTTTGGGGAGTTGAAACAGCAAATAATAGGATGTAGCAATGGCCAGGATATAAATAGGAATTATAGCAAATAAAGAGTATAAAACATAATTTGTGCTGATAATTACAACCAATTGAACATGATTCATGAACGAAATGAATGAAAGTGTGAAAATATGAAATATGAAAATCTACAGCATTTATAGAGGGTGTGCATACTATGCTAGCCTGGCTGTCTAGTGGCCGCCGATCTGACAGTTCGAAATAAGTGGTTCAATATTTTTTGCTCGTGTTTCTCAGTTATTAACTAAAGACAAACAGTCCCCTATCTGTTCAGACTTCAGATACCTGTCCAGAGAGTCATGCTTTGCCCCTGTCCCTGGTGCTGAAACAGTGACGTAGTCGGTGTAATAGAAGTTGGGCCGCTCATCACGCATCCTGTCCTCTCCTGCCATTTTTTGTGCTGCTGGCTAACTTGCTAAGCGAGGGGGTCTCTGTCGGCAGGAGTCAGATCGAGGGGCTGAACCTTCCCTGGAGAATCTGGGAGCTCTTCCACACAGGAACACGCTTTTTGAAGGCTGCACAATGTCCGATTTTGACAGTAACCCGTTCGCAGACCCAGACTTCAGCAACCCCTTTCAGGTAGCTAGCTAGCTAACGTTAGCCTATTAGCCCGAGCTAGGCCAGCCTTCCTTGAGCAACCCTGCTAGCTGGCTTAGCTAACAGCTTGATAGCTAGCTTAGATGTTTTTCTTTGGTATATAGCTAGGTAGCAGAACGAGCTAATCATCATAGACATTATTTAGCCAATCACACACTTTATAAAGAAGGTTATCAAATAGCTCGTTAGCAAGTTGTTGATTAAGATGTTTTGTTTTAACGTTATAATAACTGTTTTGCCAGCTAAGAACAAAGACACATGATAGCTGGCTAGCTCTGTTCACGGTCAGTAAACATTTGTTGCAGCCGCACCGGTGGCATTACATCTACTAGCTTGGGAAATAGCTAGCTGGGTAGCATTAGTTAGGTACATTGTGTACCTAGAATTTATGCCTATTTTAGCTGGGGTGCAGGCTTAGAGGCTATAAGATTGTTAATGCAGTAAATGTACACAGTAGTGCCCTAACACAAAACTATCATGCGCAATGGACATAAAAGTCGCACACTATACCTACGATAATACTGCCCAGAAATATAGACTTCCTATTAATATATCATATTCATGGTGATAAGGACACCTACAGCATTCACAATAACCGCTCTGTTAAAACTCTGAGAAGCACCAAGGGTCGCTTGTTGTCTGCCTACACTTCACTGTAGGCCAGATGGAGGACACAAGCTACTCTTTGTTTATGTGTGCTACAGTAGCCTGTCACCTTAGTGTGTACAGTATACATTACAATTTATTTGCCCTAGCAAGCTTTTCTACCTCCTATGGCAGACAGTTGGTCTACCCTACAGCGACATTATTAGTGGTCTTTTCCAGGTCCCAATGTCAGTGCTTAGCATTCATAGATTTACAGTGGCCACAATATCAGACACGACCACTGCAACTACAAGAAAGTAACATATTAAAAATATTAAACATATTTCCCCCCCACCTACCATAAACACAAATAACACCCTGTCAGAAATTGATATTATTTTTGGTCATTTCTAGTTTTCATGCCAAGTGTTGATTAGGCGACAAAAAAGCTTTTGATTCTTTGGTTGTAGTTATTCATCTTTCACCTGTATGGTTCTGTCTTCACTGTAGGATCCTTCGGTGACGCAGGTGACCCAATCTGCCCCTCCTGGTGGTCTGGAGGAGTATAACCCCTTCACAGATGCCAGAACGGTCAGCATTACTATTGATGGAAGTGTGTATGTGTGTGTGTGTGTGAGAGAGAGAGAGTGTGCACACATGCTTCTGAGTCACTGACCTAATTTTATTCTCTACACTGTTTCTCTTCCTCTCTTCCTCTTCTCCACCCCTCAGTCACAGAGGATTTCATGGACAAAATATGACTTTGGCCTAATTACATTTTATATTCAGGCTCTGGCCTTCCATTGTACAAATACTAACATGTCTGTGTTGGTTTTCAGGCACCCCCTGGAAATGCCCCCAAAGCCACTCCTGCCCCTTCCCAGAACACACAGCCTGCCATCATGAAGCCCACAGAAGAACCACCAGCCTACTCACAGCTACAGGCTCAGGTACAACTCACAGACATACACATGTTGAATCATTCTGACCTTCATTTATATAGGAAAGGTTCACTGGGCATGTATTCTTTTGCAGCACCACCTAGCTTCACAAGACTAGTACACCATACACACACACTCTCTGTCCTTGCTTTTGTTTCACCTTTCCTCTTGCCTTTCACTCATCTGTCCTCTGATGGCCCAACAGCGGCGTAATCAGGTACTGTGTTTCATCTGATGTAGTGTCCTGTCCTCCTCCATGTCACTGTCTTGTGTGGCTTGAACCCATACAATGCTGCTTTCCCTCCTGTAGCTACCCACCAACCTCTGTAGAGTGAGGTGGTCCTAATAAAGTACTGAGTGAAGATGATAACTGAGTGAACACCATAGCTGTGTGTTTTTCTGTATGGCATTGCAACCCCTCTTCTAACGTAGTCCCAAACTAACACAATTAAACTTATCTGAGTGGAAAAATATCTCCATCCCTTACCTTGTTAGACATTTCTCAAATGTTGGGGAGTTAACTTGAATTGACTTCAAGAGCATCTCTGTATATTAGGATCAGGCGCGTGCTCAGGCTGAGTTGTTGAGAAGGCAGGAGGAGTTGGAGAAGAAAGCTGCAGAGCTCGATCGCCGGGAGAGAGAGCTACAGTCCCATGGAGCTGCAGGAGGTAAGTCAGTCAGTCACTTACTCACTCGATGGCTCACTCGCTCGCTTGCTTGCTCTCTTAGTTACTTCAGTCAGTGTGGTTTGATTAGATTGATTCACACCTCCTGATAATCTCTTCGACTTGATAAGCCTCAGCTCAGGGGTTCCCCTACCGGATGTCGAAATATAGTGTTACCCTCTGGCGTAGTGGTCCTCAAATCTGGACCTCTGGGTCCAGAGGACTGCTGCTTTTCTATTCTTCCATGTAGTTTTCATTCTAGCTGTCCAATCAGGGACTGATTTAGACCTGGTACACCAGGTGAATGCCATTAACTACACGGTAGAATAGAAAACTATCAGTACTCTGGAGCCCGAGGACCGGATTTGAGGACCACTGCTCTGTGTGTGTCCGCAGCCTCACTTAACTCACTTCATTCAATTATTCATTTCATTCATTCACTCACTCCCTTTCTCACACACTCATCGACTCATCACACACTAATAATCTATTAATCTAGCATGAAACCTCTCTTTCACACCATGCACACACTAAAGTCTTTGTCCCCATAGGGCGTAAGAACAACTGGCCTCCGCTGCCAGAGAAATTCCCCGTTGGGCCATGTTTCTACCACGACATTGCAGTGGACATCCCTGTAGAGTTCCAGAAGACTGTCAAGATTATGTACAACCTCTGGATGTGTGAGTGGATCATGCAAAACACCCCAAACATGCAGTAATCTGTCCCATATTAGCGAACATTGTCATTGACATTTGTTTTATTTAATCTTTCAAAGGATAATAGAACTGTATTGTACCTATCGTACAGTATTTTCTGTGTTTCACTGTATTCACTCACACATTTGATGTGACTCTTCATGTTGTTGTGCCTGGCCTGGCCTGGTTCTTCCCTCCAGTTCATACAGGGACGCTGTTTGTGAATATGTTTGGCTGCCTATCTTGGTTCTGCGTGGATGCGACCCGTGGTGTAGACTTCGGCCTGGCTATGCTATGGTTCATGCTCTTTACTCCCTGTTCCTTCGTCTGCTGGTACAGACCGCTCTATGGAGCTTTCAGGTAAGCATATACACGGGAAGCTGTAGATACAATCATTTCCACAGTGATGCAGATAAAGCGCGGCTGTGGATAACCATACTGCCATGCAGAGGCAAAAGGCAGTTGCTGCTCCAAACTAAGACAAATTAGCCAATTGAGTTGGCAAATTTGAGCAAAATTCAAGTTACTGCCTTTTAGATCTTTGGGAAAGGAATACAAACTAAACACATAGATAAGGCAAACTTCGCTAAGGCACGCTAAAATATATGAAAAGATATAAGAAATAAGAAAATAATAATAACAATAGAATAAAAAGAATATGTTTCATATACATTACAAGTGATGCAATTGAATAAATAGCCTCTTGTGATTTTGTTCCACCCACATTATTCTCTCTCACTTCTTCTCTTTGTCTCTCTCCCTTGCAGGAGTGACAGTTCTTTCCGCTTCTTTGTCTTCTTCTTTGTCTATATCTGTCAGTTTGGAGTTCATGTGCTACAATCTATTGGCATCACTGGCTGGGGAACGTGGTGAGTATTTTGTGCACTGACTGATTCTGTCTGTGTTTATGTCTCAGTTCACTCATAGTGGTTGTTCTGTGTTGCCAGTGGTTGGATAGCAGCTCTGACTGGTTTGAACACCAGTATCCCAGTGGGCATCATCATGTTACTCATCGCAGCTCTGTTCACTGCCCTGTCTGTGGGCTCACTCATCATGTTTAAAAAGGTAACACACTCCAACATGTCAGCACACTTTCTTTCAAGATTTTCATTTACATTAAGCATCACAAATATTGGTAGCTAAAGCCCATTCACTTAGCTACTTGGCTAATGCCAGCCCGTGTTAGGTTGCTACTGAATTCAATTAAATGATCAGTGTAGATGTTGTTTGATAGTATTGGGGATTTATCCATTTTATTAGGTACACTTCCCCGTTTTTACGCAAACAGCTTGCTCTTCGAGACAGTGAGTCATGTATAAGTAAGTATTCAGACAGAGTCAAGCGGTTCAGTTGCTGTTAGTTAGTGTTTTATGATTGTTGGTGTCATACGTATCTCAGAAATGAACGTTCTCCTGGGATTTTCCAGAACTGCAATGTCTAGAGTTTACCTTGAATGGTGCTATAAACAAAAAAAACATCCAGTCAGTGCTAGCCCTGTAGGCAAAAACGCGTCATTGATGAGAGGTAAGAGGAGAATGGCAAAACTTCTTTCAAGCAACAACCTTTGTGATGAGGTGGAATCAGATGTGTCGCAACATGAATGCGCCACCAGCCAATCTGTAGGAAATGCATGACGTTATGGAGTCGGCATTGGCCTGGAACGTTCCCAGCACCTTGGTGAATCCATGCCTCGAGGAGTTCATACTGTTCTGGAGACGATTGTGGGTTTTACATGTACTACCTAGGTATAAAAAGTTAAGTGGATACTGAGTGTAGTGTAGTATAGTAGAGTGTAGTACAACACTAATGTCACTGTTGTGACTATGGTTAGGAAGTGTAACAACTCATTCCAACCCATGTCCTCTTTCTACCCTTTCTAGGTGCATGCGCTGTATCGTACTACTGGTGCTAGTTTTGAGAAGGCTCAGCAGGAGTTTGCTACTGGGGTCATGTCTAACAAGACTGTCCAGACTGCAGCTGCCAACGCTGCAGCTAATGCTGCCTCTAACGCTGCCCGCGGGACCTTCAAAGCCAATCCCTAAATAGACACACACACACACACACTCAAAAGTTGGAGATGCACAGCCCTGGTTCTCAGATCAAACTGTTTCGTTTTGTGAATGTCGCTACGCTAATATTGCCACACACACCTTGCTTAAGAGGTGTTTTAACAGCACTGACAGGAAATTGAACCGAGGGGAAATTGAACAAATAAAGCACCTCTCAGTAACCACAGTTGTGCACCTTCACTTGAAACCGTTCATCATTGAAAACACTCCTACAATCACCCTGTCTGCTTTCCAGTCAGGTGAGTGTGTCTGCCCACATCCCCCACATCATCCACTAAGTGACTCAAGGTGTGCTTTGACTGTGTGGAGTTTGTGTGTATGCACATTGATCTCAGTCTCTCACACATTCCTTTGCTTTTCCCATCATTATTCTGTCTGCTTGAGGTAATCCTAGGTCAGGCAAAGGTTGAGTGAGGTATTAGCAGACCTGTCATTTCTGTCATGGTGATGACCTTCGAGCTTCTTCCTGCCTGATTAATACAGTATAGAGTCATGAAAAGTGATGATCTGATAATGTTTTGCACTTGATGTTTTGCTCACATACTGAAAGTACTGTGTATGTTTGAATGGGTGAACCTGCGTGTGAATGTGTATTTCACTCATGGTGGATCTTAGTTTTGATAATCCAGTGCTTGGTTATTATGATCTGAAAGGTAAAACTGATCTTATCTAGTCCTATATGCTTCTATTCTGAGACTTTTGACAAATACCATTTGGAATTGGAGTACTTCATTAATATAAATAGGAATATTTATATAATAATACTAATTATTATTATTATAACATATGTTCTTATTTGACGACCCACCAACAACCCCAGCAGAGCTCCAGCAACACCTGTCAGTTGAACCATAACTCTCAGTTAGTAACTTTGAATGACAGTGGGCTGGGTTGGCATCTCTGAAAGCATGATAATACCATGCATGTTTAGCACACTGAAGGTAGCTCTTTCCTTGGCAAAGTTATTCTGCCCCCAGTTAGCCTTTTCTCTGGCTACTGGGGTACCTGGTTTGGGGTAATGTCTGCCTACTTATTTTGCCTTGGTTTCTGTGTGAAGTGAGTCTCAAGGTTATTGCATGTCCCACTGGCTGTTTGATTGGACGATGTATGGATATATTTGTGATGACACTGAACACCCCGCTCAATTCTCACCACAAACCTAATGATGTTCCGTCAGTCCTCTTTTCACCTCTTGGTACACTAAAAACAAAACAAATTCTTATTTCTTTTCTGTATGGCATTAACTCAAAACTACATGACTTTCCCATATTTGTTTTTGTGGCCCTTCTTATTTTTTCAGTTACACACTAACGCTGCTATGAATCTGAGAGCCACTTGGCTGTGGCCTCCTGCTGTCATGTTTCCTGTTGAAAGGAGGACACTAATCTCACTCATAAAGGAGAGGGACACTAAATAGGCCCACAAGGGGGAGTAGGAGAGCTGAGAATAAAAAGAATCTGTCTTTCCCCATAGAGTATGATCTGGTGTTCGGATTTGTTTCAAGATTAACATGTATATATACAAATAGTATAAACAGTGCACTGTACATGTACACTATACATCGACTAACACTCCAACTTCTACATTTTTACACTAAGAGACAAAAATGAGTCCATTGAATTTCCTCTGTTAGTATTTAGACTACTTGCTTACGCAGAGGATTGGACCTGATGCACATTCAATGACATCCCTTAGTTACATGACTTTTAAACAATGATGATGGTATTATTATACAGCGCTGAGCTGTGTAGACTACTACCAGACCACTGTCACTGAGGTGAAATATGGACGAGGATTGCATTTGTATAGTGTTGTAGCTGGTGCTGAAGGTATCTCTCCTTGTGGTGGCGAGTGTTTGAAGATGTGCATGAAAGATAGCTGATGACTGGTACTGCTGTTATTACTAATGTATGAACTGGATGTTACATTATAGTGACTAAATACTCCCATGAATTTTAGTAAATTGAAAGTCTATAATCTGTCACAAAATAATAGACTTACATTTTGGCAGTATTTCTCTTGTTTGGAAGTATTTAGTTTTAAATTCATTGCACATTTCTTGTTTTATGTTGGCATAGTGCAGGAAGCAAACAGTTTTATTTATGGTGTAATTTAAGTCCCTTGCATTTACATTTTGTTTGGTTTGTTTTACCTTACGTATTATGTCTGTGTGGTTTTGTAACAACATGATCATGGCATCGACTAGCTACAAAAAGTGTTCTGTGACTTTGCAACTTGAACCTGCAAGAGGTGTGGTTGTGTGGATGAATGTTTGGATGATTTGTCTCTTCCCTCAAGTGTTAATGCTATGTCCTGAAAAGCTGTGAGAAATCTACCAAATGTCCATATAGTTTAGTTTTTAAATCTTGGTTTGTGATGTGTTCCCTATGTTTTACTTTAGGACATTACGGCAATTTTTCTTTGCTATGAACATTCATATCATTTCCATTTATCAATAGGTTTAAACTCTGTTTAAACTGTTCTAAGAAGCCATGATGCAATGGGCAGTTCCTTGATGTGTTTGGCTAGCAGTTCAGGATGACTTGGTGTTTGAAGTTTTCTGACACAGATGTAGTTGTTGGCCTGTGATCATGTTAATTTCACTGAATTTGAGCAGAAACTCATTTAAAAGGGACACTTGTATATTATGTAAAGTTGAAAATTTGATCCCCGTCATCAATCATATGTAAAAAGAAAAAATGATGCACTCTTGTCTCGCCTTTGTTGCATGTGAAATAGTTTGAGTTTTGTATATTTATGGTATTAACATGAAATAAAATTTGAAAGAAATATTTGTGTACCTCTCATTCACATAAAACCAATTACATAGCTATGTAACTATTACTACTGATGCTTTTCTAAGGACATTAATATCAAAAGATGGATAGATTAATCCGAGACCGAACACCTTGCAATGAAAATCTCCACTTGTCGCCTCTAGGTGTCAGTGTCTGCTTAAACTTTACAGTTTCTTCTCCTTGAGCGTAAAATAGGACAATCTAGTTTCACACATTCATCACAGATACATGAATTCACTGAAGACAAGGTTTATTTGTTCATGAGTACAGAGCACAGACTTGATTTCTTTCCTCACACAACCTTTCACATACATGCAACATCATAAAATGTGTCACAGATGCTATTATTCTTTTGTTAATATAACAAAAACACTGGACAGCCGTGTTAATTTAAGCACAGACAGATTAGAAATGCTATGTGGCACAAGTCCATGTTACTCTCACTTTTCAGTCACATCCTCAGACACTCCACTGACTTTTGCAGCAAACACACAAGACTACAGCTGAATTATTGCACATCTCATCTACAATGAAAAGGAAGCAATCACAGCAATTTATAGCGACTAACACAGCATGACTTGATGCAAGGAAACAGGAGGACGCAGAACATGAAACATGGTAAAATAGATGAAAAAGCACTACCTGGGTCATTTACAGTCCAAGTGCAAAACACAAAATCAGGTGATCTTGGGGATGGGAAGTAGTCACGCAGAGAACCAAACAAACAAGGAGGTTTGTAGATCATTGATCTTGGAGCTGGAGAGAAGACAACCTAGCAGAGATGTCCATTGAAGTAGGAACACTGACAAAAAAAGCCTTTTTAACTTATTCACCACATCTTAACAAAATGTGGTGTTCCCAACAAAGACCTCCTTGTTTGTTTGGTTCTTTGCCTGCAGTAAGGTAAACTGTGGTGCAGCCTTGCTTTATCTCACTGTGAGCACACATCCTCACATTGAAGCCCACCACAGCAAAAGCCATGTGTCTGTTCTTTATTTCTAAACACACCAGTTACTAAGCTGCAATAGGCACACAAGCAATTCATTTAACAGGATGGACTCCCTTTGAAGTGAACAATCCCGTAACTGGCACAGCTGAAGTAAACTAAAGAGAGATTTACTGCCCTGCTGTGGCACCGTATCAGATCATATGGGCATCTAGAAACCTCAAAATGTTAATGGCTAGTGCCGCATACAGGCGCGCACACACAACTGCAAGTTGTTGAGTGTTTTGGTTGACACATCTGCTAGTATTCAGAGTGGTTTATTGTGTTTTGCTAGTGAACCATGTGAACTCACCATTCCTGATTTGAACAGCATAACGATGATACACTCTTAAATACTGTCAGTGTTCAATCTGTCCTTAATAACACTTATGATATATCCATACCCATATCATAAACTAAACCCTTGCCACTCTAGTACAGTGATTGGATTAAGGCAGGAATCATTAATAAAAAAACAGTGTCTTGGTCAAACTTGTACAGGTCACATTCCTCCGTTTTGGCAATTGAATCTGAATTTGTAGGGAAGAAATTAGATTTTTTTTTCCTGTGTCTTGGTCACATCAGGCACAGTGGTTTTCTGGCTGGAACACCATGCTAGTGAGTGTCTCTGTGAACAGGCATTCACTGAAACCTCCTTCCACGGAAATGCGCAGGCTTCCATTGTGAGAGAAATCAGGCCCAGGATGAGTTCCCCGTGTGTCCTAAGGTTTCTGACGGCTCAGAGCAGGCAGATAAGGCTCTTCCCCTCCTCGATCTCCTCTTGAACCTTATCACTGGAGGTGGCAATCTCCGCCTGTGCAGAGAAAACAGCACACAGGAAGGCTGCCAGCGTTCCACCTATCGCTGCATAGAAGGCCCAGCCGAGAGAACACTGAGCTGGCCTATAGGGAGAGGCCTCGGGGCCGCAGTAGCCAATCACCTTCTCTGAACCCCAACCTGCAGGGTACAGCATGAGGCCCACCATCAGCAACAGGCCTGGAGGTAAAATA
>CABFOQ010029756.1:11823-24387 GCA_900660455.1 Gephyroberyx darwinii | reverse complement strand
CTGCTGGGCCTCCTGGTTCTCCTTGCTCTCGCCGCCGTCGTGGTTGCAGTCCGGCTTTTTCTCCACCCCGTCCTTGTTCCTGTCCTTCTCCCGACGCGAGGAGGGAGGCTTCTTTCCGTCGGTGTTGAGCACATTCTGCTGTTGCTGGAACAGAGAGCGGTTTAGACTTTCCTGTTCGTCTGCGTACGGGTAACGTGGCCTTAAGATGAGGATTTGTTTCCTGTTGTTGTTTTTTTTGTGTATTTGTTGTCTTTTTTTTTTTTTTTTTACTTGTACATCACAGCAGTTCCAATACACAGATAATAACACAGATAAGTCCCTGGAGAAACTGTTCTACTGTCAGTTCTTAACCGTCTAACTCATTTTAATCCATCAATGACAAATTTTGGTTTATTGGCCAATTTTTAAAATATAGAAACATACATACAATTCAAATTGATCAAGGACGATATAAAAAAAGCCACAGATGTATTTCCGCTGCGGTCCTACTACGAGACAGACGTGACTTTACTACTGGTGATGATACCACATCAGAGTTAACTCAAGACCTTTTGATGATTCATAGTGAGTCTGGTTATAGTGAGGCCTCGTGCAGCGTTAGGCCCCAAGGAGCGCTCAAATGTTTAGTGCTCCATCTAGTGACCAAAATCATAGGAAGTAATCTGGAGAGTCTAGTCCAGAGGCTCTCAACTCCGGTCCTCGGGCTCCAGAGTACTGCAGGTTTTCTACCCTACCAGGTAACACACACACACACTTAACACACACAAAAACACACACCGTACCTCTTTGGCCAGTTCGCCAGGCGTGGGCCAGTTTGTGATGTCACTGAAATCACTTGACTGTAAAAGTTGAGAAAAGACAGACAGGACACCGTGAGATCACCTCACAGCATTTCAGCACCCTCAGCAGTCGCTAGGCAGAGTCCATCCATACCCCCCCCGGACTCGTTCATTCATTCGTTAACATTTTCACATTGCTAAACGCTGTTCTGGTAGAAACCGGGCAGGAAAAAAAAAAAAAAAGGGGGTCATTGCTCTGTCTGCAGATACAGTGTCAACAACGATGATAAACAGCCCTGGCTGCTGCCGAGTCGCTTTCTGCTCGTGTAAATGTTGGAAATTAGGAGTGACTGATAGGAGATCAAGGTTGGAGACAAGGGCTACCGTTACATGTAGGACTGTTTTTATCACAGGGCCTTGTGAGCTAGGTGTGGAGTGGGTTCTCCACTGCTGTTATGGGGACAACAGGGATGGAAAAGCAGCAGCACCCAAGTGTGTCCTTAAGGGTATTATGGGGTTTTTTCTTCTCAGTAGTATATATGCATACAATAATAATAAAAAAACAAAACTATTAAGATGGCCAACTAGTTCTGTGGTACCACCGGGGTCAGTAGAGCAGCCTGTTTAGTCTTTGGCCAATCGGACTGCTTGGTTGAAACTACCTGGTGTATATTACTTTTTTTCATATTTTGTCAGGTACTGAAAATAAAAAAGCAGGAAAAAGCTGTATCCAAAAATATAGGAACATAGGAAAAAAACATAAAATCAGAGTATGACAGTCATATGACAGTATGTCAGTGTTGTAACGTTTCACTTCTGTCATCTTCACTCTAATGTTAAACCTCTTATGTTTTGAGGCTTTGAACTTTGCTTTTTGCATGCAATTGTATGATGTCCAGACTATATACAAGTGTCACCAGGATGCATTATGGATCATCAGCAAAATTCAATTTGGGAGCATCCAGATCGGCCAAGTTAGCAGATGCTGGTGTAATCGGATGATAGGAGGTTTAATCGTAGCCATACTAAGAAACTGTAGCATGGAAACATCACAGCAGCCTCAGAAAGCCCCGTTCTCAACATCACTGTCCTGTATTTCAGTGAGCAGGGTTCACAGATAGGAGCGTAACACCAAAGTCTACATTCAGACAATTTTCTAACCCTGGTTGGTTCCCCATCAAAGATGAAACTTAACCGCTCACGGTGGTGAAAAGCGGTTGGGGGGAGTCAACAAAATACCAGCCACAGAGTAAAGTGGCATTTGGCTGGTGGCAGATGCTACGTTCCCATCCTGCTGTAAGCCTCAGTACCAAACCAAAGTAACACTGGCTTCCTGAGCAGATCCTCAGAAGATCACATGCTCATACTTGACCAAATATGTTGGTTTATTGGCAAATGAGAAACAGGAAACGTGATTCGTTTTGACTAAAATGTACGAAATTAAACAATTTCACAAATTAGCTGCGATATTAAGCAACAGACATATATAACAACATATATGTCCTGGGCTAGCCTAGTCTAAATCCCTTAGCTGATAACACTAAACCTGCCATCAACACAGGTTTGACGGCTCGGACCACCGTTATTCTCACACTTTTGACATTTCTATTGAACCTATGGAAGCAACAAAAAAAAAGCCCATTACCTTGCTGGATTTCCTCACCCTGGGCTTGCTGGCACGTACGACTTTCAGAGGGTTTTGTTGATCTGTGGACACAGCATTAATAAGTAAATGTGACATCATATTTCGTCAAACGGATCTAAATCTAATAACACCACTGAGCAGGTTTGTGGTTTCTCGCTCACTGTGCGATTAAGAAGTCAACTCATCTACACTTGCATGCTATGCTGTCTGTTTCAAGAGTTTCTGTCAATACAGTATAAATATTCTCCCTCCCCCACCAGCACCCCTGGCTTAGCTACTGAACTAGTTCAGGGTGTTTTTTGCACAGCCAGCGGCAGCTGCTGCTATAGCCTGGGAGTGGCACACTGGGGCTTGACAGTCCCTATCACTCCAGAGAGGATGGTCGGCTTGATAAGAGACACAGGGCCCAGGCTCTCTGCATGAATGGGTGTAGGCCTGACTAGCCTACAGACATACACCCACATCACTGGTTGTACAGTAACTCTGTAAAACGATGCCGGTCCTCTCACTTGAGCCACTCACTTCAAATATAGCTTCCCTGTCCAGGCTCGACTACACACAGACACAATTCAAACAAGACAAACGTTTCCCCATATAGTCTAAAACATTTTATACTTTCAGAGCCCACTGTTGGATCAATAATCAGTTTAAATGTTGAAACAGAACAATAAAAACATAGTGGATATGTTGTTTGTTATTTAGTGCTCTTGGGTCATTTAATTTGCTGTTGGGTTCAAACTGCAGTAACTTTTACACCTGCCCAGCCACCTTGTTCACAGACGTGTGCTTTACCAGTGACAGTGAGGTGGCTGGTGGGAGGAATTGCAGGCAGCCAGGCCATTGGACGTACAAAACGTGTCTCTACAGCAGCAGTAGTTAGCTGACTGTCTAGCTTACACTGAGTGAACTCAGCAGTAACGTCAAGGCATTTTGCAGCTCCTTGTTCGTGCCAATGTCCTTCCCTCGCCTTGTATTTCCCAGGCGTGAGTTTGGTACTCTGATTCTGGCGTTTTAAGAGAAAGGAAAGCAGCGAGAGAGCTGGGCTGCTAGCAGCTACAGGCTAAAGAAGTAGCAGTTGTCAGCAATCAACACGTGGTGCTCCAGAGCAATCCGAGCAGAGGGGGATGGGGGCAAAATGCCACCAGCAACACCTCCGACTATGCTGACATTTGCGCTTATGCACTTCATTCAATGCGACCAAGCCCAAAGACGGTTTGACGAACTGTGCATCGAGATGAATGTGTCTTTTCTGCTCGGTGAAGCTGTCAAAAAAGTCGTGCAACACACTCAAAATACTGTAACATACGGGAAAGTGGTGCAGTGTCAGTGGGCAGACTGCGCGACGCTGCTGTTACAAAGCCTGACCATATTGTGTGGGTTAGTCGCAATATTCTGGTTTCAACATGTGCCATCTGAAAAGACCGTACCTTTCTCCTGAGAGCTGGAGTTGATAGTGTTTGACACTCTGCCCGTGGTCCTCTTAGTCCACGGGTTCACTTTCGGCGGTGGCGCTTCCACAACTTTTCCCTTCACCGTCTCAACCGAATCAACGTTGCTGCTTTGAGCATTTTGGTCGTTTTCTTTGTCGTTTTCTTTGCATTTCTTGTGCAGGTCCATCGGGCTCTTCGCTACTTCGGCGTTTTGGCCATCCGAGTGTTGTTTTTCCGTCTTTTTCTGCCCTTGTTCGTCTTCTCTGTCTGGTTTTTGCAGCCGAGCTTCTTCGGACTTGTTTTGGTTGTCCTCTCCCCCAGCGGAGCAGCTCGCTGTCAAACCTGAGTCAACCTTACACTCAACCTCGGTGGACATCCTGCTAGTTTCCTAACCACACACAATGTTAAATCCAGTGTGAATTTTGGTCCTTACTCTCTAATTCCAGAAAAATACTGAAAAATACAGGATGACAAGAGCCGCAACTTGAGGTAAACAACTTTTGGGCTGGACCTCGCTAGCCAGCTAGCCAAGTAGCTCCTACAGCTAACGTTAGCTAGCTAGCTACCATGCAGAAGTCAGCAAGCTAGAGCCAGCCAGCGAGCCGAGCTAAATGTTATTTTTCGCCTCTCCGGTCGGCTGTATCATATCAACAAGTAGTTACCTCTGAGCATGTAGTTAGCCAGCAACTAAACGACTAACACAAAACCGGTTAAGCTGCGAGTTTCGCGAACTTTTTTTAATAACTACTACAGCGACCTCCTCTCAACCCCTGATTTCAGCCCCACGCTAGCTAACGTTACTTGACAGAGAAAGTAACTCGTGGAGCTGCTGGTCTCAGCGCTGTAAACAGTGACTCTGCTGCCCCCGGCGGGCACAACGCGCCACTGCACAACTGATATTCTCATTATTGATTATTAGGATATTATTGATCGTTGCTCTGCATTGGAAACTGACGTGTCCTTTTAGTGATGACTCACATTCCCATCATTATAAACCTGTAGGACGATGTTGAGAGTTGTGCTTTAATTATTAACCCATGGTGAATCATGTTTAATAGTGAATTATCAGCCAATGGAAGGAAGATCAGTCAATTATAAAGTATGTTAGTATGTTTAATAATAAATTATAATTATAGAAACCATGATAATTGGACCCTCTTCCACACAGACATACATACAATAATACATTACTAGTGCATTATTTTATTTTTTTAGAGCTATGGGGGGTCCAAGAAGTTTCCCCCTGGGGATCAATAAAGTACCTATCTACCTACCTACCTACCTTAAGGAGTTTCCAGGGTCCCCAGCAAAATGAGAACTAGTTTAATTTCCATTAGTTCAATTAGTTCACTAGAATTTATCCCAATCAGAGGATTTCTCTTTGCACCATTATCTCCCCTTGTAGGGTTATACAATTCAATACAACAACAACAACATTGAAACTGGAACATAATCTTATCAAATGTGGGTCCATGACCGTGTAACCTAATGTTTTGCACAACCCAGGGTTTTCAGACGGGTTGAGAGCAGGTGGGTCGCAGGAAGATTCAGTTATTCTGAAGAAACTGGCATATAAGGCTGCTGGCTGTGTTATGGTGTCAGTATCTTGTCAATAAAAATAAGGTAGGGCGAGATAATGCAGGTTTATAGTTTAGTACCACAGAGGTTTGGTGGACCTGAACAAATAGCCCACACAATCAGTCCTGAGTCACTGGATATCTGAAGTTTTAAATAACATATAACAACAAACAGCGAGTACTTCCAGAGGGCAAAATACCTTCATTTACTTTGGTGGTGAAAAACAACATGAAACAAAACATCTGTGGATCAGTAAATGTGAACACATTGCTATTACACCATGTTACTCAACATATTGAACAAAATCTGCACTGAAGATGCAATCAAGCCTCTGAGGATTTGTAATAACAGTTATAAACAACCATTTATGGTTGATTTTAACATTTCTATCCTAAAATGTATAAACTGGCTGAAAGGTCTTATCATTATCAATATAACATAATATACCATATGGTGGATCATTTTATCCAAAGCACCCTAAAGTTCCCAAAGTGCATTTTTAGGGTGGGTGGCCCCAGCTGGAGTCAAACCCCGAACCCTGGCCGTGTTAGTGCCTTGCTCCGCCTGTTGACCTACAGAGGATTATACAGGACAGACACAGAAAGAGGTAGCATCAGGGTCGGCAGTGTCATGGAGAGATGCCGGAGAGCCGACCCAGGCGGCACAGCTGTGGGTCTCGTGTAGATGTAGGGGTGCTCCTAGAGTAACACGAGAAAATACGTCAAATTCAGTCCAATTCAAAATGCATAGTCATCAAAACATCAAGATCCAACAGCACGTCATACCTTGGACGGGCAGATGGGTTTCACAGGGTCTGCGAAGGTCTTTATCATCTCCTTCCCTCCCTCCGGTTGGAACTGAGGAAAAAAACAATTTGGTGAGTTATGGGAGTCAACAGCACAGCAGCTCTACAGAGATGCTTTGTCTGTGTTGTGTTGATGGAGAATAGAGCGCTTCAGGTGATGTAACACACCCTCCGGCGGCCATCTTGGAGGACCTCAGCCAGTGTCCATCCCAACAGAATTGAATCTTCATGGTTCATTTCTGTCTGTTTCTGACTGAACTGATCATTTCATCACTGATCCATCTGATTGATTTAGTGTTTAGATCATGTAGCTTGTTAGCTAGCTAACATAGTATCTGGTCAGCTAACCATCACTGTCTTGTTGTTAACACATCTGATTAGCACGCTAGCTAACGTATCTAGTAGAAGCTAGCGTTAGCAGTGGCTAGTAGTCCCATGTTAACAGTAACTAAACTAGCCTGCTGGCTAGTTAGCTAGCTAACGTATCTAGTAGAAGCTAGCGTTAGCAGTGGCTAGTAGTCCCATGTTAACAGTAACTAAACTAGCCTGCTGGCTAGTTAGCTAGCTACCAGTTTGTTCAGGTTAACTGAGCTGACTCTTCTCCAGCTCCAACTCAGAGTGTTTTGGAGTAGAGACTAGGACTAAAGACAAGACAGTTTACTGAGTCACAGTAACCTACATTTGGAGACAAATCTACCTGATCACACTGTTCACTTTTACTGAGAACGTTACTGGATGATCTCCAGACACACCACAACAACCTGGTTCAGATAGCTCTCTCTCTCAAGCCTGGTTGTTGTATATTTAAACATTATTTGCACACAGCCAATTTTCCACTGGACCTCCGTGATGGCGCCAGATGTGGCGGATAGGAGGTTTGTAAAAGTGTAAAGCCTCTATTCACATCCAACAGTCTTCTGTATGCAGGTTCATTGGAGAAAAGCTCCCATCTAGTGAGTAAAACAGCAGAATAACCTTCAGTTTCTAGATGACCAACAGTAGAAGCAGCGATAGTAAGGAGGGCAGAGCCACAGGTCCCTGACAATAATCACACAAGGATTACAAATCTACTGACATTTTGGTCTGTCAGACCTCGGAAAGTCAAGCAGAGGGCCTGATAGACTGTCAGTAGATCCCCACTGTGTTCAAGAGTGCAGGAGTCTCAGTGTAGAACTATGATTAGGAAGTCACCATGTTGTTCCACAGTCCCTTTGCCAACTCCTCGTGTCCCTTAATAGTGAAGTGGAAGCAGTCGGCCGTGAAGAAGCTCATGTCGAGAGACCCGTCCTAAAATTAAGAGAAAATTAAAATCAGAATCACGCAAAAGGTATTTAACTCTGGAATAAACACCTAAAGGCAGAAAGTCAAGCCAGACTAAGGCTCTGGGCTGCTTCTGTAGGCCAGACCTTCGATATGGACGTAACACACCTTTTTGATTTCTTCTGATAGACAGGAAAAGAATCAGAATCACTTTAATTGATAAGTCCAAGGACTTTGTCTCTGTTGTACTGATGCACAGACCAGTTACAGAGATTTTGCACATACAGTGCAAAATGTGCTGCAGATAATAAACTATACATTCAATATTCAACTATGTGCATTAGAAGCATGAATCTAAAAATCCTTGTTTGTATTTCTTACAGAAAAAAGAGAAATGTTATTGTTATTTCTTTTAACAAACAGATTCATGACAGATACAGATGAAAACAGGAAAGAGCAAAGACATGACAAGTTTTAGGACATGGGGTCAGAGCTTGAGTGTGTGTGTGCGTGTGCGTACGTGCGTGTGCGTGTGTGTGTGTGTGTGCATGACTTACAGGAAACCTGGCTGGTCCTGCGTCCTTTAAATAGGGTTGCAGAACCACTGCAAAGTCCTCTTTGAAGAAACGGTCACTGTGCAGAAGCTTCTCCAGTCTCCTCTATGAACAAGGGAAATGAAGCCAATATTTAAAGGGGCCATAATTCAGGTTCATAGCACAAAATGAGCATAATATATCTGTTGGGGTTGATTGGGTTATTGATCGATACCAATGACTCAGTGATTACTTGGCTAGCTGCTGAGTTTTCAGGCTTTCAAAACTCAACATATCAGCAAATCGATATAGGCAAACAAACAAAGATATACACACAAACACTTTCACTCACTCGTTCAAGTACACACACACACACACACACACACACACCTGGAATTCAAAGTTAATCTCTATCAGCTCCTTCAGTTCGGTGGAGTTTGCTTCAGGTTGGACCAGGCAGGAGCAGAAACTCCTGGGAGCAGATGTCAGATCAGTTTTGGTTTGTGTTCTCAGCAGATTTGTATGCTGTTATAAAGCTGTTATACAGTAAGCCACAGTGCTGAACTAAGGTCAGTTTCAGATCCCTTTCAGATCACAGTGAATAAACAGGTCCTAATGAAGCAGTTTTTTTTAGATCCTTGAGGTTTGAGATCAAATCAATAACTTTATTATAGCAATATTACCCCAAATATGTTCTTTATTGTGATTTTGGGCATGGTGGTGATGAAATAAGTAGCTATGAGGTGCATGTGAGTACTAGGGTTTTTAAGGCAGATACCGATCGTGATATATTTGGACTGAAGTCGCCGACAGCTGATATATCGCTGCAATATTGACTTTAATATTGCAATATTGAACTGATCCTAGTTCAGCACTCTTATTCTGAAAAGGGTGATGACAGCATGAGTGTGGTTGGAGTCACTGGGTAAAAAACATGCAGAAGAAAAAGGACAAGTAACAAACTTTTGTAGCTGACAACCAAGAGAGGGTCTGTGAACCTCTCTCAGCGGCTCCATGGGAAGGATCTGCACCACGTTCACTATCATCCTGGGGATCTGGAGACCAAAGGACAGACCGGTTATCAAGCCACCAAGAATTTAAGAGTTCCTTTCCATATATCTCAGTTTTTTGGGGAAAAAAGCAAATCTTAAATTTCTCTAAAATATGAAGGATTATTTCTGTAAAAGTGAAGCCGTTTTGCCAAACAACAACTAAGGTTACCAATTCAACTTTAAAAAGTACTATAACTTGTTTTAAAGCTTCACCAGGCTACATTGTTGGCGCCCCCATGTGGCAGCGGCATGAACTTGAACCCAGAAATTGATTGATTTAACTTGGTAGAGTGCCTTTAAAATGTCTAACTTTCCCTTGTGCTGTTGAACTAGCGTGGCTGCTTGTAATGGGTTAGATCTGGTCTCATTTTCACTTGAATTCAAGAGTTCACAAACAGCACATATCCTCCACACTTTGTCCATGTGCTGAGTAAGTTCCTGTCGCCCTTCCCTTACCTTGATTTGATTTATGAAGGGTTAGTGCCTTTATGAGGGGAGTGGGGAAGGTTAAAGGGCTCTCAAGAAGGAAAAATACAGGGAAACTTTGCAGTGCAGAAACTATTCATTCAAGCTAACAGTCGCATAGATAAAAATGCACACAAGGGCCAGGAAAAGTAAGGGGCGGACCAAACCTTACCTCATTCATCATCATGTCAAGAGCTTCTGTCATGTGGTGGATGTAGCTGTCAGGGGAGAAGAGAGTCTGTGGACAGGCAGAGTGAGCTCTTGTTAAAAGTGGGTATATCAAATGAATCGGAGGGTTTCGTTCCAATTCATCGGTCAGGATTAGACAAAGAGGCCTCCTCTTTTAATCACGATCATGTCGAGTCAACAATCCTTCAAATCCTGAAATTCTTCATTTTCAAACTGCTGCTGTACCGACACAAATATCCGTCATAGTTTCCTTAGTGCCGATGCTACAGAGAGCTGAGGCATATTGATGGCTGAGGGAACCCTCTATCAATCAGTTTTAGAAATAACCTGAAATATCAATATCAATATGTCAAAAACGCAGATGATTCTGTCCCCAAAACAGAACTTTTCATGGCAAGGCAAGTTTATTTGTATAGCACCTTTCATACACAAGGCAGTTCAAAGTGCTTCACATGAGGCATTAAAAGACATTTTAAACAAGGACATTTATAAAGACATGTAAACATTTTTTAAAATTAAATTAAATTAAATTAAAAATTAAATCACAGTGCAAAAGGAATAAAAGTGCAAGTTTAGAGTTCAGCGGAAAGCGGTGGTGAACAGAAATGCTTTTAGTCTGGACTTAAAAGTGGTTCTTGTGGGAGCAAGTCTCAGTTGTTCTGGAAGTTTGTTCCACCTATTTGTTGCATAGTAGCTAAACGCTGATTCACCCTGTTTGGTTTTAACTCTGGGAACAGTTAGCAGACCTGTCCCAGATGACCTGAGGGGTCTGGAGGGGTCATAGTGGATGAGCATATCAGCCATGTATTTTAGTCCTAGACCATTTAGTGACTTGTAGACGAGTAGCAATATTTTAAAGTCAATTCTCTGACACACTGGAAGCCAATGCAGGGATCTGAGAATTGGTGTGATGTGGTGAAACTTTTTCCTCTTTGTTAGTATTCTAGCAGCAGCGTTGTGAATGAGCTGTAGCTGTCTGAGTGCCTTTTTAGGGAGACTTGAGAGAAGACCATGACAGTATGTCTAGTCTACTGGTAATAAAGGAGACCTGAGAGAAGACCAATACAGTAGTCTAGCCTACTGGTAGTAAAGGAGTGAATGAGTTTTCTAGGTCTTGTTGTGACATGAGTCCTCTGAGCCTTGCTATGTTTTTAAGATGGTAGTCGGCTGATTTTGTTACAAACTTGATGTGGCTGTTAAAGTTTAGATCTGAGTCCGTAATAACAACAAGATTTCTGGTCAGGGAGTCAAGGTATGTACTAACTTTCAGCCTTTCTTCTTTGGCACCAAAGACAGTTATCTCAGTCTTGTCTTTATTTAGCTGAAGGAAGTTCTGGCACATCCAGGCATTGATTTGCTAAATACATTGGCACAGTAAGTCTATGGGACGATAGTCATCTGGAGATAGGGCTATATAGATTTGGGTGTCGTCCACATAGCAGTGGTAATACTGTTATTTTGCATAGTTTGGCCTAGCGGGAGCATGTAGAGATTGAATAGACCCCAGGATTGAACCTTGGGGGACACCACAAGTCATGTTGGTTAGCTCAGATTCATAGTTGCCAATGGAAACAAAATAGTTCCTGTCTTGAAGATATGACTTGAACCAATTTAAAACCGTGCCAGAAAGTCCAACCCAGTTTTCTAACATGTCAAGAAGTATAGTATGATCTACAGTCTCAAATGCAGCACTAAGATCTAATAGGACAAGGATTGAAACCCTAACCCTAATGTTTCAGTGCTGTGTAGGAATCCTGATTGGAAGTTGTCATAGCAAGCAGTTGAGACTAAAAAAATATTATGTTGTTGGAAGACAACTTTCTAAATAATTGTACTTATAAAAGGCAGATTTGATACAGGTCTGTACTTGCTAATAATAGAAGCATCCAGGCTCCTCTTTTTTAGCAGTGGTTTAATGACTGCCGTTTTCAGGGACTTTGGAAAGTTTCCTGATAAGAGAGAGCTGTTAACTACTGCCAGGCAGTCAAAAACATTTCCATAAGCATAAGCAAAGATGACTCATAACTTTAATGGTAAACTATAATATAGTTCGACTGATATATTGACCTTCTATTAACATTCTATTGACCTTCTATTACAAAAACAGTCTGCAATGAAATTGTATCCCAGAGTTTCCCCTACCAACGATGCAAAGGTACAATGGAGAGTTTTTGGCATAGAAATGTGAGTCACCAAACTCCCCTTACCTTGTTTTTACAGTAATCACAGATGTCGTTCATGCCGATGAACACGGTCACCACTTTCCAGTCCTCTTGGAAGTTCAGACCCTAAGAAGCAACGTGGTTAGAGTGTTCCTGAACGTTACACGAGGGGGAAAACAACGTCCTGGTGGAAGTGTGAAGGGGAAACATGCAACCTACTGGATAGGATCTGAACGTGTCTATCATGTGTCTTATCTGGTCAGTGACATTCCTGTAAAAAGAACACACACGCACACACACACACACACACACACACACACACAAAATACTTGAGTCGCCAGTCAAATTGCCATTGATAAAGTGTTATCATGTCATTATAAGATAATATGCACCTGTAATTATTTTGATCTTTGAGCTTTAGGCAAAACATCCAGTGTGTTATCAGCGTTGTGCTTCCTGAGGTTTTCAACAGTGTGTAGAGTCATGAAAAATAGTGCTGGATGAAAGAAATCTGACTCTCATGAAGGGATCTTTTCCTTTTTACTTGAAGTGAAAGTACAGCAACCTTTATAACCTTTAAACGAAGCTCTCACAGATTATCACATTGACATTTTGCATGTTTTTTGCTTTCGATGGTGAGGCTCCCCTTTTGTTTTTGTTGAAACA
>CABFOQ010029750.1:0-13324 GCA_900660455.1 Gephyroberyx darwinii | reverse complement strand
TTCTCTCTCCCCAACGTTGCAACGGACGGGTTTGCCATCAGCCAAACCTCCCTGATGCTAAGGCCAGGCCACGGTGCCCCGTTTTTGAACTGCGGTCAATATCTGCAGTAATTATTCAGGTAGCCGGATTTAAGACAATGTAAAAGCCCTAAAGGAGCAAATAAAGATGGACCTACCAGCGCCAGACGGTCCCGGCTCCATCCCATTCACTTAGCCGCGCGGGTACAAGCTAGTTAGTCCGGGGTCCTGTGGCCAAACCGCCGGCCCCTTCAGGCTGGAAGCGTCTCAGACTTCCAGCCCCCTCCTCTCGGCGTGTAGTCTTCTCCCTTCTCGGTGTACCCCCGCCCCCCTGCCCCTACTAGAACCCCCCAGACCCGCAGAGGAGTTGAGGCTAAGGGCGATTGCTGCCAGCTGCCTGCCTGAACACCCAGGAGCTGCTAGCGGTAGAGCTGCAGGACGGTAGCGCCTTATTTCGGTTCAGTCTTCTTTCGCAGGGCGGAGTGCTCCCCCGGGGCACCGATTTAGCCGATTGTCCGCGGCGTTGTGATTTCTTGTCGGTGTGTTGTGCTCCTGCTCACCGTTCAAGCAGGATTCTCCAGCGGAACAAAAAAGGCCAGCCCCTCAACCCCAAAATCCGAAGCTTCTTCTTTGCCATTAAAAGATGCAAAAGAACTGCTGTTGAGCTCGCTATCGCGCCCTGGAGGCAGGTGGTGGAACTACACTGCAGATTTGTAAATGTCGAGCAGGTGGCAGAGTCCCTCGTTCATTCATAGATGTAGTGGAGGGTAACCGCCAAAATTCACCTTTTATTTACGGTTTATCCAACCTTTTTTTTAACATGCATGACATGTAAACATGACACAAATCTCTATAATATGAAATCCAGAGTATACATACTAGTAAGCGATATCAAACTGATATATGGTATATGATAATCAGGTATTTTAAGAAAAAAAAACACAAGCAAATGATAATGGATTTTTGTTTGCGTGTGTTTATGTGTTGGTTTGCCTTATGACGACCAACTGGAGGTCAGTTGACCCAGCTTTTTATTTACCACTACATCACTGATGATAATTGTGGACAATCAGATAGTAGTGGAACCACCGTTACGTTGTTTTCTGTCAAAGAAAACCCACAGAATGCACACAAACAAATGAACATACTTTTGAGCTTTAATGCACAACACGCAGGTCTATCCGCATACTACAACAGTCTGCTAAACTAACACAGGAAGTCGTCACTGGTCGCAACGTCACTCACTCCAATGCGGAAGGGAACGTCATCGTAAAAGCTGTGAGTTGGAAGGTCTGGGAAATGCGATAAAATAACAGTGGTATTCTTGATTAGTCACTGTGCAGGTGAGTATTTTGAATGAATGACGTAGTGGTCGATGTGTATAGGTGTTTGTTTGACGATGTGTGACTGGGCTCGTGCTCTAGTAGCCCCATTGCAATGAGTTCATTGCTCTGGGGCTAATAAAGAAATCCACATGACTGCATGATCCCAGTCAAATTGCATGGGTTGGTTTAGGTAAATTCGTCACTGAGTTTGAGAATTGTAAAACGTCCTACAGTCAGATGTATTACCTTTTCAGACCTCTTAAAGCTCGAAGATGTCGTGGATAAGGGAAGGTGAATTAAACCTCCTTGAAAAGCTCTCAGCTAACATCCTGAAGGTAAGCCTGAGATCAGGTACCTCTCTGCTATGTAGAGCATTACAGATTGACTGAAGCCAGCAGCTAACGCGGTATTGCAGCAGATTAGGATTACTGCCCATTTTGCAGTCAGTATGCACCACTTCTGTTTTGACTCCCCTGGTCTGGATTGTGCCTCACAGGCAGGTCCTATGCCTAAGCATGTGGCCTTCATCATGGACGGCAACCGGCGTTTTGCCCGCAAGAGAAACGTGGAGCGCCAGGAAGGGCATGCGCAGGGCTTTAACAAGCTGGCAGAGGTGAGAGTGTAAGGGGATTGAACCCTGGCTTCTGGAGCAGGGGTCGGGGTCCAGGCTACTGCTGGTTCTGTTCTGCCGGGTACAATCGCATTCACTTGCCGGTTGAAAGCTACTCTGCAAAATAGAAGACCAGCAGTATTCTGGACCCTGGAGACCTGAGATGAGAACCACTGTTTTAGAGCACAGACCATAAAGGCTATAAAGGATCTGGGTTGCTAATATATTTGCACCCCACCCCAGACACTACGCTGGTGCCTACACCTGAACATCCAAGAGGTTACGGTGTACGCCTTCAGCATTGAGAACTTCAAGCGGGCTAAAGACGAAGTGGACGGGCTGCTGGAGCTGGCCAAGCAAAAATTTGTCAGGCTGTTAGAGGAACGGTGAGTACCAAGTGGAGCGTTCTTTAAAGATTTATAGAAGCTTTTCTTTTCTTTACTGCTGGCATGTGGAGACAAGTCACATTCTCAGTATCCTCTGATTCACAGCTTCCTCAAAATCAAGTGGAGAGGAACCAGACATTCCCCTGAAATGCGCGCAGTCTTAGGGCCAGTGTTTAAAGTAACCACCAAACCCCCTACCATGAAAAATGACAATGTCCATGATATGAAAGTAGAGGAAGCAGAGCATGTCCTTAGTGGTCAGAGCACCATGTCCTGTGTGTTTAAAACATTTGGATTGTTGTAAAAGAGCTGCACATTGGGTTTCGTAGCCAAGAGCAGCAATTTGTGTGTCTAGTGTCTAGTGTTGCTAGCTAAAGGACACCAGTGTTTTGATGTAGGCGTAACCTGCTCCATATTACCAATACTGTCCTCCAAAATGATGCAACACTAACCGCTGCACTGAGCATAGAGTAAGATGTCATCTGAAACCAGAGTGGCCAGGAGGAAGAGAGGCAGACTGATCGCTGGAAGCCTGCTGGCACCAAGAGGGTGCTTTATTCCAGTTGAATGGTGGTGGAAGGGGGGGTGGTGTTACTACGGTGCACACCCAAACTGACAAATTGCCCTCAAGCAAGACGCTGTACCACCAGCTGAATTGGCAGCTTTGTGTGCATCTATGAGGGAAATGTGGATAGGCAAGTTTCAGCTGCCTTGTACAGACTGTCAGTAGTCTTCTTGTTCTTCTTGTTCTCCTCCCTTAACCACTGCCTCCTCCTCCCAGGGACAAGCTGGAGAAGCACGGCGTGTGCATCCGGGTACTGGGGGATTTGACTATGCTGCCGCTGGACCTTCAGCAGCTCATCGCCAAAGCTGTGGTGTCGACGAGGGCTCACAGCAAGTATGCTTTTTATTCATTTGTGCTCCTCTGACCCTCATCATCAGTGACTCACCCAACAAGATGTTACCCATTTGACAAGCATACAGCATACATACCATATACGGTGTAATCCAAATGACCAAAGATATACTGATGATTGCTCTACAAACAGATGCTTCCTGAATGTCTGCTTTGCCTACACCTCAAGACATGAAATCACCAACGCAGTCAGGGAAATGGCTTGGGGCGTGGAGCAGGGCTTTATCAAGTCAAGGTAAACAACTACCACAGGCTGATCCTTGTGTGAGCAGCTGTTCAGTAGCCCAGACATGTACACATAATGTGACTTACTGTAAAAGTGAAACAGGAGCCGTTGCTCTAACTACCAGTGTCTTGTTTCTGTGGTGCTCAGCGACGTGTCGGAGGCCCTGCTGAGTGAGTGTCTGTACAGCAACAACTCCCCCAACCCCGACCTGCTCATCCGCACCTCTGGAGAGGTGCGCCTCAGCGACTTCCTCCTTTGGCAGGTGAGGACTGGACTGACTTCATATGAACTAACCTAGAGACATTTACAGGTCTTTCGGACAGACGACTCCTACTCATTTCTAATGAAAGATTTTGTGAACTAGAGACTTTGTTGCGTCCCTGATCACGTAAGGAGGGTGTGTTGTCTATCATTCCTACAAGAACATATGCTACTACCTGCCCTCCCCTCACTGATAATTTGAAAATGATCAAATAATCTTTGCAGATTTGAATTTGCACGTTTGGTTAAGTGGTTGATTTCCAATGCAAATTAGGAGTAACACAACGCTGTAGCTGTAACCATAGCAACTGCTCTAGTGTATATAGTTAAGTTATATATCTTATCTTGCTCAAACTATTCATCACAAAACATTATTTTAACTCAGAATACAGACGAGGCTTTTAGCTTATATAGAATTTAGCCCAAAGTATTCTCTGATGTTAACAAGAAATAACACTTTTCCTTATAGGTCAGATTTTGCTTCACAACACACTGAGGGTGTGATTCAGTTCAGTTCTGTCTTTTGTTTTTCCTATCACACGTTGCGATGATGTTCCATGTCAGAAAGTGGGGGCAGAGTGAGATTCTGCATGTTGGTTCTTTATAAAACATCTTTTTAAAAATCACTTTAAAGAAATGAAATCACTTTAAAGAAGTGATTTCACCAATAATTTAATGCTTTTCAAAATAAGGTGTACCTGATTGTTTTCTAAGGCAAAGTAGCAGCAACAACTCATCCCTGCCAGCTCTAACAGGCTCAGCTGTATTACCACACTGTTTTTTTCCCCTGCTGCATGCCTGAACCTCACTTTGATTTGGATTGTGAATAATGGAGATAATTACAGTCATGTCATTTCCTCAGTAACACACATTGCAGTGGGACGCTGAGGTCACAGAAATGGGCCATTTTCTAAATGTTTCAAGCAACCCAGAAGCTCACTGGGCTTAAGTGCACAAGTACTGGAAATGCCACAGCGACGACAGTATGCTCTTGAGACTTGGATTGCACCGCTGGATATCAGGCTCAAGTCTAACTCTGAAAATGAACATGAAAATAAAACGAAGAACAATAGAATGAAATACTTAAATATTTCTTGTGTCGACACTTAGGCATGATATACGCTTAACTGTTCTTGGGAAAGGCAGTTTGTTTCCACAAGGGATTTTTCTTGGTTGCTTTTATGTCTGCAGCAAAAGTTCAATTACAGGACAGTGGTTAAAGACAATTCTCTCTAGAGTATTATTTGCCAAAATGCAAGTCGAATCTATCAGTGTTATCCAAATGGACTAGACTATATATGTTCTGGGCTTTGAGAGTCTTAAATTCTCAAACATCTTGCAGCTAATCCTCTTAAGACGTGTATTGATTTTCTTTTATCTTCCACCCTGCAGACCTCCCACTCATGTTTAGTGTTCCAGTCGGTTCTGTGGCCAGAGTACACGTTCTGGAACTTGTGTGAAGCCATCCTCCAATACCAGTTCAATTACAGATCCATGCAGGTAAGGCTTTATTTCTGTCATTGAGGCACCATTTGTGTGTTGATACAAATATGGGCATGTGCATTGGATATATAAGAGCAAGGTCAACATCTGGGCTCATGCTGTTTAAAGAAATAATATATAAAGCCCACTGTCTGTTGTCCTTGTACTGTGTGTGCTGTGAATCTCTACGTTGTCAATATCCCTCTGCACCAGTTTAATTGATTCTGACCTGTCCATGTGACTGATCAGTGTTTGATTTGTGTGGCGTTTTAGAAAGCCAGAGATCTCCACCGAGAGGATCAGGCACTACAGCAGCGAGAGGCCGACTGTGCCTGTGTCGCGGAGCTCCTGCCGCATCACGGGAATGGAAAGCCTGCTGACACCCAGAGAAGACAGGATGCACTGCTGCACTACACCGCTAGCCGAGAGGAGCGAGTTCAGGACTTCCTAGAAGCACTTAAGCACAAGAGAGACTCTATCATCACTGATTTATCCAGCCACGCTGTCCTGGCCTAGGGCTCTAGAGAATGGACCCCATGTTGAAGTGGGGATAACCCCTCTCCTTTCCTCTTCTGACAAGGGCTGCTGTGGAAAAGGGAAGAGTGAACAGGAACTGGAAACTGTTACTTTTTGTATTACTGATTTATACAAAGACGAGAGGGCAATTTTACCCCTATGGGGCTGTAGTACAATGGAGATATTTATGTTTGTAGATAAAGTCTAATAAAAGGAAATGTCTGGTCAAGATGTAGCTTAATAATTAATACATTGTGGAAATTAGGTGTCAAATGCATGCCATTGATTGGAAGATGGGGTCTGTGAGCCAGTCTGTCTTTTGGATAGTTTTCCAAAGCAGTTGGCTGTAATATAAAGCAGCACCATGTTGCATATTTGTTGTGGCTGAAAGAATGTCATTTGATGAGTCTGATGTTGATGACTAACTATATTTTGACCAGCTTTCTTAAGCAGATTAAAGTTGTGATTAGCTGTTTGTCAATGTCATTAAAAGATGTGATAAAATTCTTTATACTTTTGCCACAGTTGTCAAAATTATTTCCTTTTTTATGGCTCTCATGTGACAGTTATGCCACTTATCGCCAAATCATTTTGCATGTTTACTCGTTCTGCAACAAGTTACAGTTTCATACCTCTAGTTTAAACTATCTCATGGGACACCAAGAAAAAAACAGGAGGAAAACAATGGCGTTAGTCCGTATCCAAAGCAAAACCACAAAGGTTTCCACCCTACAGGTTTGACAGCTGACAGCTGACCACCATGAGGCAAACAAACACCAATGTGAACAAAAATCAAAAAGGCATTAATTTGTATCTGTGCTTGCAAAGTCTTAATATATTTTTCGCGAGTTCGATACTACTTCCTATAATGTTTGCTATGAATATGCGTCACAGATTTGTCAGTCTAAAAAGGCGGGTAAAGTTTAAAAAAAAAAAAAAGTTGGTAAAATAAATTTAGGAGGGTTTACCCCCACTAAATCCCTGGTTAAAGGTAATTTAGTAATGAATAATACTACGAATAATAAATAAACGCCTAATCGAGTCGAACGACTATTTTAAACTACTTTTACAACCCTAGGGAGAAATGTTTACAAACAGCCTACGATACTACGCCACCCTGTGACATGAATCGGTATTTTCAGTGCCTCTTTTTTAAAAAAAATAAAATAATGGGTGGGGCCTGAAAGCACGTGACGTATTTGCGTCCAATGACTGACTTCGCAATACAACTGGTCCAAACTGGTTTTGTTCTTATATTTCAATGTATCAACTATTAAAACATTCGGCTGTCTTATACATTCGCCATTTTACGCACCAAACGTATAGTGGTGCTGTGTAGCCTCTTGAGGAAAACCCTTATTTACAGTTACATTTTTGTTAATACTGTATTCATTTCCTGACGTAAAGATGGGCAAAGCAAAGGTAAGAATGTTTATTAAGGCGTTGTTTTTGTTTTGTTTTTGTAACGATTGAGGTTAGCGCTAGGCTGTATTTTGATATGATTTCTGCATCAGAAGAACGTCATCATCGTTACCTACTGGCATGGCGGTCAAGCAGTGTCGACCTATTTGGTCATCTTTTCACGCACCCTCCCCCCTTCCATGCGTAGACAAATAAACGTGTATAATCTAGGTAATAGATCACTCTAATTCATATTTCAAATTTAATTTTCTGCAAAACAGTTTCCGCAAACGCAACCTTTCCAAATTTCACATTGCACTGTACAAATTTCTGGCGCTATCTGGGGTTTCTCTTTTGACAGCGCCTTTTTGGGGCTGTCAAAGAGAAGGGGGAAATCTTTTGAGGTTAAATGCAATAACAGTATTTTCGATGTACGTTTTTATTATTTGTTAACATTTTAAATGGCGAATTGATCTGCCTTGAGGATTAGGGTGTGTACTTTTGTCACGTAGGAGTCCAAATAAGTTCAAGTTCAGTTTCAGCCTCTAAAGTTGAGGAGGGAAATGGGGGAGGGGAAGTGGTAAATGTGTTTGTTTTATTTGGTATGCCCGATTTCGCCTAAGAAAACTCCTAACGGTTAACGCACGCGACTTTAAAATAGGTTAGGTGTTTAAATGCCAGATCTAACAGTCATCCGAGGCTATTTCGTAAAGCATTTCTGTTGTGTATCAATCTATGCAGACGCCATAACAGGGCGAAATGCTCCGTAGGGCTGTAACAACTGTTATTAATGTTTATTAGGATTATTGGATTCTGCAGCATTTAAAGGAAACGTGTGGTGTTTGCGCTGATTTTTACCTACTTTACATTTTTTTTTTAAATAGTCGCTACATGTAAAATCAGCGTAATTATTGAAAACAGTTTATTTATTAAATTTCGGCTTTCTTGCAACGGAGATTCGTTTGCAACCTCTGCAGGTTTGCGTTCGGCTCCGTATGTCGTGTGGTGGTAAAGATTAGAAACGGGCTAATCTTATCATCCTCTTAACAGCAGCCGGCGCGCGCGCACTGATACAAATACAAAACAAAGAAGGTGTCCGGGCGCCAAGGCGGTGTCATGGTAACATGACGGCCCGGATTTGAATTCGAATATGCGCGGGGAAATTCATTGTGAAGTAGCGAGCCCATAAACAACGAGCAGGGCGACGCGCGTCTTTCTTTCCTGTCTGAATTAACCATCACCCTTTGCTCTTAATGATCGGGGAATATCATCAGACCCTGAATTATTTATTTTTGTTTGCTTGTGATTTTGATGATGTAGGGATTTCAAATTACTGTATTGTTGCACTCATTTTCAAGAATGATTTGTAATTTGACTTCTCTCTCCCCTTGTGTATTTGTAACAGAACTCAGATGCCCCTGCCATGGTTTGTAGTCAATAACTTATTTGTGAATATCAACTTTAGGACCATGTGTTACATCTAATTAGTTACATCTGCAATTATAAGGATAATACAAGATCAATAAATAATACACTATATCATGTATAAACTTTAAAGATTTTTACTGACATCTCCTTTCTCCACAGGAATGCAGAAAATCCAAGCGGTTGGCACTGGTAAGATTCACAGAAATAGATTTAATACGTTTCTTGCAATTTGCTTTGTAATTGTATTATTATTCAAGCACAATAACGTTGTCTGTGGAATAACTTAACACACAACAAAGGTCACAACATTGTTCATATTTCCGAACACATTTTGGAAACACTCATCAGTGCAGTCAGGCTTCATTCTATAATGCCAGCTATGAAAATATCAAATCTCACTTCCCACATTTCCATGTTTGTGAAAGGCAGAAGTATCAAACACCCTACCAAGTACTATATCTCCAAGCTATTGTCTAGAGCAGGGGTACTCTAACTGTTTTATTTAAGGCCCACTTACGAATTTTACACAAGGTCAGGGGAACAATGCCAGCAAAACGCACTGACGTAAATCAACATCCATAGCTTGTCCATAACATAACTAAAAGTACACAAATTCAATATGACATGACAATTCGTTGTAATAGCAATCACATTACGCTTTGTGTGATTGGACCAGAGTGAAGCATCCACAGAAACTGACGACGGGCGCCCACACACAAATACACACATGCACTAACGGCTCTGTGAAAGTGAAAGTCAGGGAGTAACGGTCTGCAATGTGTGTCACACACACGTTCGCACGCAGACAAATACATATCTATACGTTTGATCACACAATGTGTCGGCCACAATGAAATATATTCCTACATTATGTCTAATGTGACACGGAGTCTGATCCGGACTGATTTTCAGACCTCACATGGCAGATGTTCAGTATTGTCACTTACATACGCTGAAAATGTGTTTTTAATAAGCTCTTTCTTTGTTGTTCTTGTACAGAAACCTCAACCTACAAAGGCGCCAACTAAGACCAGAAAAGTTGTACCAAAGGTATGGAACAGATTGATGCCAGTAGTTGATTAGCACAGCTTGCATTTGTGTCTCATGTGAAACTGATTTGTGACCGTTAAAAACTCCAAGCTTGCCTTAGCTCCAGGGCAAAAGCCTTTCAAGAACAGCTTAGATGTCTTGGTACACTTAATTTAGCATTTTCTGAAGCATGTGACAAAATGTATAATAGCTTGAAGGCTGTGTTAGTAATCATGTGTCATGTCATATTTTGTAGAAGGCAGGCAAAGGAAAGAAGGCCAACCCTCCTGAAAATGGGGATGCCAAGACTGAGGTTTGTTTCCTTTTGAAAAGAAGGGCAAATATAATTTTGCTCTTTTTTTATCACTTGCAGAAAAAAACACAACATTATGTCGTTTATGGTTAATGCAACAATAGCCATTTGTATGACAGTTCATATGCATATGCAGTCTTGTGAACAGACCACCTTTATAAAAAAAAATCACATATTTTAATGAAAGTTTAAAAAAAATCAACATAAGGAATAAACAGAAAAACGAAACAAATGGGTGTAACGATATCGTGGAACGAAATTTCGCAATCCAAAAATGTGATCCTAGGTATGGTGGAGGTGAAAAATGGTCTTATCAATTAACACCAAAAAAAAAGTACTATTTGTTCAAAGTTACATACAGTAATCCTAGATCTTAGCTTATGTTATGTTATGATGTTGACATTGCCATCGACATTCACTCAAGACCCATTTCCCGGTAGCGAGCAACAGGGAAATGGAAAGCGATGAAATCGAAATAGAGGATGCTCTGTCAAACTTTATTTTATATTACAATTTGTTTCATTTAGACAAACATCCGCTTAAAAAGCTGATTTATTTTATTTAAAATATTCTACTATTTGCTTTTTGCGTTGAAGAATATATAAGAAAGAAAGAAACTATTCCCCTGGCACTGGCCGCCATTGAAACAAACCTGGACAAGCAGAGACCGTCGTTTTATTTGAACTCGAAATTATAAACCACTATAAAAACTATTAGAAATGGTTAAACTTGAAGTTGAAAAACACGATTGTCAAATGCCTTGTATTTTGGATACCAAACATAATGAAATCATCACACTGAAAGCAGGAAATGAAATGCTTGTCGTGTTGGGGAAGCGCAAGGAGCCTTACAAGTAACGCTGCTTTCTGTCTTTCCTGTTTTATTCCCCCAGGCCCCAAAGGTCGAGGCCAGTGGAGAAGACAAATGAATAACGATTGACGTCTTGCTCGTTCTGTGTACTTGGTGATTGTACAGTTTTAAATAAGTATTTTTTACCAAGTTTTATATTACAAATGTCATTTATAGTTTTGTTTCGGGCTTGCACTTGTTGTAACGAAAGCAGTTTTAAGGGGGTTTCTCACATTCATATCCATTTTTATGCCATTTTGAAATAAATTCCGTCCATATCTTGTAAACGTAACATTTTTATCTAGTCTAATCCTTTTTTTTAACTGCTGAATAATATGGATATTTTCCTACATTTTGGATTTTAAATATAATTTTAAAACCCAAACATTATAAGGCAGCTAAAGTATGTTACTAAAAAGTCTAGGGAGAATAGGAGTTCTTCCTTTATCTCCTTTATTTTCATGTATAACTAACAATGAATGGCTTACCAAATGTTTTGAAACACTGTATGTTGACATGAGATCTAGTCAGTACCACAGAGATGTTCTGTTAGGAGAACGTGTATTAGGTCAACAGTTAAATACATCCCAATAACATGTATGATGTGAACCTGGTCATGTGATGAAACATTCTCTTATTAAATTATGTTGTGTCATAGTAAAAGGAAGCTTTTCTGACTCCTATGGGTTTAAATGTTTTAAATGTTCAATAAAATGTTCCAAAATGTCTATTTGTGTCCTTTGTGTGTTTGTGGTTAAGTTTTGATTGAATTTTAGCGTGTTCAGAACTCCGGATGAAAACCTCTTCTCCAACATGTCAACTTTTAAGGAACAAGGAAACATTAACAAGCCTTATTTTAGATTGATAACCATCCCAGTTTCCCCTCACCCGCTCAATTATGCAGTGGGTTTTGAAAGGGACTCATAGTTCAAAGTTCATAGGAGAAATGTAATCACTCAATAGATGAAAATTAAAATTGGAATAAAAAAAGATTTCACAACATCACCTGACTTGTACATACATACAGACTTTCTACTGCTTCTTTTATATTTATATTGCCATATTGTCTATATTTATTTTATTGTTAAATTTATTCTTATTTCTTGTTTGTTTTTTTAGTATATCTCCTAGTTTTATCTCCCTTTTCCTTTTCAGCTCTTAGCATAGTGATCAAGTATACCACTGTGCATTTCGCTGCACTGTTGTATCACTATAACTATGTGACAAATAAACCTTTGAATCTTGAAACAACAATGCCAATATTCAGCAGGTTGTGAGTAAGCCACTGTGGAGAGGCACAAAAGTTATTCAGGTTTTTCTTGCAGAAGGCCCCCCAAGTAGACCCCAGAAGGAATAGACATTACTATGGGCTTTTGGACATTTGGATGAAGGTCTCAAGCTTCTCTCAAGAGCTTAAGAACATATTCATTTTCAAATGTACAAAAGTGTTAAGTGAACCCAAAGTGTTTTTTTCTATTTTATTACAATTCTTCAAAATTAGTTAGCTGAAGGAAATCAAACATCAAACATTGCTTTTTATGATAAGACAAAATGATTTTGCCAAGAAGAACGATACAGAGATGAGAAACATTTGGAGTGACTGGACAGACAGGGAATGAGTCTCCACATGTACTTTAGACAAATCTGTGACATTAACCCAAAGTGTATTTTCTGTTGTTTTATTATACATCTTCAACAGTAGAATAGCTGTAACAGTTACCTGAAGAAAACAGGAAAGTATAAACGTTATCATTGAATGTGTGAATTTGTCATTTTATGTGATGATGAATCCTTCCTGAGAAAATCTACTGATTAGTCTAATCTGTGTGATTGACAGGAGAGATGATCAGAGGGGCGGAGTTTTTACCACCACCATTAAGACCGGGATTGAATACTGGGTAGAGTTTCTCAGTGAAGGTGCAGCCAGTAAAGGAGTAGATAAGAGCTGCAGCATCTACGTCATAAAAGGAGACCAGACCCTGCTGATAGTCCACAAACACCCCCACCTTCTGAGGCTTCGTCTTCAGAGAGAGAAGGACAGAAGGGTCAGCACAAGCTGTGTACTCATTTCCATTCCTCAAATATATAGTCCAGTAGCCGTTCTGGGGGCTCAATGAGATTTGTCCCTTCCTGTTGATCGAGCCTCTGGCCACTCCTAAAACCCATTCAGTATTCCCTTTAACCTGAACCTCGTAGTAAAATCTTCCTGAAGTGAAGCTCTGCTTTCCTAAAACAAAGGTACAAAGAGAAAATCTCTCTGGGTTGTGTCGGAGTTTCTTCTTTATATTACCACAATTTACTTGTTTTCCATCTTTAGACAGGATGAGTTCAGGATTTGTTGTGTCAGGATCGAGAGTCACATCCACTGCATACTGCTGGACCCTCTTCAGTTCAGCCTCAAGCAGCTTCTCCATCTCTTTACTGAGAGTCTCCTCCAGCTGAGCCACAGCTCTCCTCACAGTCCCGTCATATGATGACTGATGGACACTGACCTGTGTCCAGTCCCTGGTGTGTGGAGGAGTGTTCGGGAATGGGAAGCTTTGGAGGAGGTGGAGCTGGTCTTT